>OENM01001978.1:0-19404 GCA_900239745.1 Rotaria magnacalcarata | reverse complement strand
CATTGAAAATTTGCTTCAAATCGAATGAACTTTTCACCAGCAGTGACTCATCGTACTAATATTACATCTATCCTATATATTTTGAATTCTTCGATGAAATGAACTCGTATCTTCGGTATCTGTAATGTATCGTGCGTATCGTACGGATCGGATGGATCGCCATCGTATCCTCTGGATTGTGTGGATTGTCACGCATCCTGGATAGACGGAGTCCGCTTTTTCCCCCTTGGGGTTGTTCCATGGGAACTCAAGCAAAAAACACAAAGTATCCAATTTTGTTTTCGTTTTCATCCAGTTTGTAGAGCTCGTTTCACGGATCATTTTAGTGTAAAGAGAAATTAAAATTCAGAAGTAAAACAAATTTTTATAGCGAAAATACTAAAACTGTTTTTTATTAAAAATACCTTAGGTTTTTCAGTATTTTAGTTCGAGCGCAGTTATTTCTAGACATTTTTGTTGAAAAAACGTATACCAACATGTTCAGCTCAATTAGGTCTACAAGATAAGATAATTTCAAATTACTTGAAGTCATTTTTCAATGATTCACTCAAGTAAATGCGCTAAAAAAGTAAGCGATTTTATCTAAAAATGGCTACATTCTGCTCGAATCTGAAATACAGGGTTCTGTATAGAGCGTTCCGCTCTGCAAAACCCTATATTCCGGTTTTCAAATACGGTCAGAACCTTGCTTAAAAGTTCACCACAGAAATATATAGAAGTGTGTTCACTTGTTATCAAGAAAACAATTTTTATTCGTTTCTCCGATTTCTCCAAAGATGAAATGCGAAAGTATTTATGGAGTTTGACTTTTTTCGACACAAAATTGTGACATCATTTTGTGGATAAAATTGATGAAACGCTCGAGTACCTTTCATACGTCCTAATCGACAAAACTATGATAGAGTTTATTGTAATAAAAGAAAAATTTTACCTTTATTTTTATTCCAACGTTCAGTAAGCAAATCTTCTGTGACCATCTCGATTTCGTCACACTTCAGGTAACAAACAAAAATGAAAAACAGCATTGAGTTCTTCTGGTGCTGATTGTTTCGCAAGAATACTTTCTTCATCACATGGTAAATCAATTTTCTCCATTTCATCTTCAAATGCTATATCCATAGCTTCCAAATCGAATGAATCATCTAAGACATATGACAAAGCTTCATAGCATCTTTGACACATCTTATCACCTTCTTTCAAAATTACGGAAGCCCAATGTGAATTACACATGATTTGACCACTCACTATTTGGGCGGGCTTGCGTTGCGTCCATGAACTTACGACCTTCAGGATGCGTTGGCTTGGAACCAGATCGCGCACAATGAGCATGTGATGGACGAGGACACCAGCTCTTTTTTTATATGGCATCTGTAGAAGTATCTGACGAATATATCTCACTAGCAAGGTTATATTCCACAAAAAGAATTACCAAAGGGATGAATGATTCCAACCGTTATTAGTAATGATTGAACTTGAACGTGAGAAGACCTCCACAAATAACTTCAATTATTATTTATTATTATGCAGACATTATGTGACCTCTAACATAATAATACCAAAGTATTTCAATATAAGACGATGTCGCGAGACGCCATATTGATTTAATTGCATTTCATAGAAACTAGTGGCTTAGTTATATTAGTTTCATATAATTTCCTAAGCGATAGCCATCGATTCTGAGTCTGAGATTTTAAAGACAAAATTGATCAATCATCAGACGCACAACTGTTTTTCCCTATGGTGCATGATGCTCATAATGTTGTGACGTTATTCAAGCAAGGTTTCTTACCGTATTTGAAAACCCTGTATTTCAGATTCGAGCAGAATGTAGCCATTTTTAGATAAAATCGCCTACTTTTTTAGCGCATTTACCTGAGTGAATCATTGAAAAATGACTTCAAGTAATTTGAAATTATCTTATCTTGTAGACCNAATTGAGCTGAACATGTTGGTATACGTTTTTTCAACAAAAATGTCTAGAAATAACTGCGCTCGAACTAAAATACTGAAAAACCTAAGGTATTTTTAATAAAAAACAGTTTTAGTATTTTCGCTATAAAAATTTGTTTTACTTCTGAATTTTAATTTCTCTTTACACTAAAATGATCCGTGAAACGAGCTCTACAAAACTGGATGAAAACGAAAACAAAATTGGATACTTTGTGTTTTTTGCTTGAGTTCCCATGGAACAGCCCATGTGATGATGTGTTTCCTCTTGAAGAAACAATTTATTTTACTAGAATAAATGAAAAAATTCAATGCTATTTCCTTTCTATTTCATCCGACAGCGTATGAAATTAGATATACTTTTAGTCAATCAGTTTTCAAAACATGAAAGGTTCTTGTTGATGTGTATTACGTGTTAAACAAAAATTTTCATTGTTTGTATAAAATAGGAAATCTAAATTTGATAACACAAGAGTATTGATCAGTATGAGATTTGATTCATCTATTGATAATATTGTTCAGTGTATGTTGAAATGATCGTTTGTATCAAGTTCGTAATAACTGATTGCCTGCAGTTAAACGTCTTTTTTCTGGTACCGATAGACTATAACTTTACGCTTGTCGCAGTTATTTTACATAAATTGGTTGAGGCTAATCATTCTCGGGAAAAAAAGTATTAATCATACTGATAACCACTGTAATTAGATATTCTACTACGATGTGATATATCACAAAGATTTGTCCATAGTTTTCTAACTAATAAATAGATTTTTGGATAGGTAATTGCTCAATTTTGAGAATTATCCATAGTATTTATGAGGTAAACAATGCGAAAAGGTACTGTGACTTCTATGTAGCAATAGTTTTTGATAAGATAGGTACGGAAAAAATTGAAACTCAATTCAGAAGTAATGACTTTGATAATTTGATGCCATAAGAGCAAGTCATTGTTTTCTACTTCGAATTATTACAGTATTCTAATGACTTCAAGAAATGATTACGAATCAAGCTTTAGGCCAGAATTGACTTTTTTTAACGCGTTACTCTAAACATTATAAGAACAGTAAGCAGACCATTCAAACAATAATTCCCTCCAGAAGGATAGTAGATGACATAGAATCTTTAAAGGCTCATCTAGTACGAATAGGCCATTCTCAAATGAAAGTTACCACCGAGCATAGTTTTCTCTCGTCAATTTTCTAGTCTATTAAAATAAGACTCGTATATTTTCAAATAGTCAAACTGGCGTCGCAGCCATTAGAATTCTTCGACGTTTTTCAATATGATACTCAATACAGATCTTATTATATATATTTTTTAATTCCAGCAGTGCACTTTTTTAGGCATCCGAGTGAAGGTCATCCAGTCAGATAAATAATGTAAATTAAGTACTCATGCTGGGAGTAGCACTGCTTTTTACCGTTCTCACAATTGAAATGCGTGACATTGAATTCCGTTACTAGAAAGGGAGAATATGTGACTATCTTCTGAAATTAAAAGAAAACCGAAGCTGAGTATAATCCTGGATACATTTTAAAATTCTAGAAAACACAATAGGAAGTCTGCTTTTGTTCCTTGAGAACCGAATAGTGACACGTCTAGTTTACATTTGGTTATTACATTCAATTATGATTAGAAAATAAAATAAAATATATGATATTTTCTTATCCATAAAGAAATAAGTACTTTTCTATACTTCTATAAATTTAGTTCTTTTGATAGTATCTAATCATTTTGGTACTGTATGAAAATCATATCGAAAAATAAAATATAATAATTTCTAGAGCAAGACATGATACTCAAGTATTTTTGAATTTTTACTGAAGTGAATTGCAGTTCGAGTAGCTAGATTCTAACGTAAATCCAAGCTTGCACATTTTGGTATTTATGAAACAATCTAAAAGTAAAATAACTGCTGTCATAATCATTATTGTGCTGAATTCCATCAAGTTATGATAAATTTTAATGTTTTTATGAAATTATTCTTTAAATAATTTAGTCGTGTATGTTTATTTTCTTGCTATTGATACAATAAATCTCGCATCTAATTAAACAGTTCAGCAGACAAGTGATGAACCAAAACATAGCAAGGATCGTTTATTTATTTAAATTCTGAATTGAGATCATATTTTTATGTTAACTGCTGTGTGTCATATGAACGCTATGGAGATCAATGAAAACTTGATCTAATTTCATAACCCATATTCTTCGGCCATGGCTAGCAAATATCACAATTCTATTGATCTTGTCGTGTTTGAATTAGGTTTTACGCTAGACGGCTATTTGAAATATTATGAAATATGATCTTGTTTACAGATGTGAAATGTCAGAAAATTAAAGTATACCGTGATATATGTCTATGATAAAAATGTCAACTCTCTATGTCAATATAGCGTTAAAAAGACAAAACATGACCGTTTCGGATCTGTAAGTTGTTGACTTCGTAACCCCAAACACAATCCAGCTTAGTTCATCTCTCATTGTAAGTTCTAAAATTTGAGCAAAACATCGAATTAATAAATTTTGCTATTTGAAATACTTTGTTAATTTTTATGCACAAATAGGAGAGATAGAAAGAAAGAAAGAAAAGCGTTCGTAGTAATTATGGTCAATACAAAAGAAAAACGAAACAAGATAGAATACAAACAAAGAAGAAGAAAAAAAAAGAAGAAAGTTCAAGAAAATATCTCGAATTGAAAAAGCACACACACAAGCGCACTTTTTTTTTTATTTCTCATGTTCACTCTTTGCTACCAGTCAATAACGTTGTTGGATACAATGTTCCCTGATATACAATACCATTTAATTCAATTGATATTGTAATTGATTTTTCTTGGTCAGGATTATTTTCTAAAAAAACACTTTTCATATAAAAAAATGTTTTTTCTCCAAGTCAGGTTTTCTTTACCTTTCGCAATAATTTTTAATTTGCTAACTGGTGATAATAATGATGATGATGATGATGATGAACTATTATTATTATTATTATTATTATTATTTGTCACTGGCGTAAAACATGTTGAACGAATATTATTTATTGTTGTTATGGGTTTTTTTGAATATGAATTATTATCATCGTTTTGCTGTTTAGATAATGATGGCGAGAGGCTTCGTTTGGTTATTGTTGATGATCGCTCGAATAGTTTATTGGTTGGAATAATTGATGTTGGTGACGATGATTGTAAATGATGATGATGATGATGATGATCATCAAATGAAGGAATTCTTGGTATTGATGATGGTTCAATTGATGAATGATTACCATCGCGTGATGAAGCTGCTGCAGCTGCTAGAAAAAATGGATGAGACAGAGCAGCAGCCATAGCTGCATGTTGCATTGCTTCATGGCCATGATTAGGATCCACTATAATAATGATAATAATAATAATAATGAAACAAATTGAATCGTTTTCCTATTCATTTTATAGAGAGATTTTATTACTTGGTCGATGTGCTAATGGACTAGCAAGAAAGGCACTTGCTGCTGATGATGTCGGGGGTGGTGGTGGTGGCATTATTTGTGGTGGTGAAGAATATTCAAATGCATACGATGGTCTACGTCCTTCACGTCGATTACCTTCTTAAAAACGTAAAGAGAGAAAGATACAGGAAATATAGCGATAACTGTATTTGATTTAATCTTACCAATTGCTGCTTGCAATTCACCCGGCGAACTTAATTGTAATTTTTCGCATTCATATGGATATAAATACTTCATATATCTTAATAGAAAAAAAGACAAAAAAAATAACAATATTATAATACTTCTCTCCATTATCATTAGTCGTTTTCCTTATAATAATAGCAAACAAACGGCATTGACACGCTAAGTTGAGAATTAATGATGGTGCAAGTTTCTTTCTTTTTCGCCTCCGTAGAAATATGCCAGAACAAATTGATCGCTTATCATTTATGTTCGAGACATTGGTATATGATAGACAACAAATGCCAAGAATATTTACTCGAATAAAAAATAAAATCTCTTTATGAGACAAATCTTGACCTCTGTATTCATCTAATAGAACTTATTAGTTAAATCTATGATACATATCAACACTTTATCTAAGTATTAAAAACAAAAATAAACGAACGAAAGAATTGAGTAGAACAAGTCTCGAGAGAATATATTAAATTATAGATTTCTCGAATGGACATACGTAGATCGATTTTTCTTAATGAGTACTTAAATAAATAAACTATATTTGATTGAAAAGTACAGATTCGAAACTTTTTTGTTTTATTTCCTCTAATTAAACGAATAGAATAATGATTTTCGATAGAAAATTATTTCCCTAAATAAGAATGTTAATGTAAAGATATAAACATACTGTGTACGCAGAGTAAATGCAGCACTAGTAATCGAGCTTGGTAAATTGAGACCTTTCGTCACTTCACGCCACAATTTCTTGTTAATTACTTCGACGAGACCGCCTTTTCCCACAACCAAACGAAATAATTCATCTACAGAAAACAAAATAAATCGCTTATTTATCTTTCTCATCAATAGAGAATTAAATATTCGCTTACATAAATCAAGAACATGTTTTGCCATGATAGGAATTCGATTAACAGGAGTACCTTGAAGAAGAAGAAGAAGAAAAATAATGATTTCATCTTTTCTTCTTTATCATATTATTCTCAAGTATATAATTCATCAAATCGAACAAACAAATACTTTCATTCAATCACCTGTCAAGAACAAGAAAGATATATTCATATTTGATTTCAATCTTCTTTGAACTTCAAACCGATACTTCCGTTAACAGTCAAATGTTTTGTTTCATTATGATATATTGATAATAATTTTCAACTCAAAGAACATTCCTTCAGAAATTATTTCTCTATATCATGATGATGATTATTTATTATTGGATAAAAATTTCTTCCAATGAAAAAATTATAAAATCAGCTTTTCGCGTAATTAAATGCTTACCACGTTTTTGCATGAATGCAAATAAATCATCGAGAAATTCTTTGCGTTTTGGTTCGTCGGATAATTCATAAAGCTAAAAAAAATATGAAACTTGTTTCATTAAACTAATTCATTCACTGCGGACAAGACAGGAAATTCATTAATAATTTTTTTCCTTTTGCTCTCATCCGAAATGACTCTAATCGAGCGTATATATGCAATGATGATTTGTTTATTTATTCCCCCCCCCCTCTCTATGTATAAAACGAAAGACTATCTTTTCTTCTCTTCCCTAACTTGTAATTGTGATCGATGAAGCTTTTTTCTTTTTATATACAGACAAGTGCTCGACCGCCTTTTCTGCTCGATTTGACCTCCTTTATTGATAAGACACAAAGATAGAAACGAACTTCATCGTTTAATATTCTCTTTCGTTAAACGTGTCTTACATATAGGATAAGCAATAATCTTTAAGCTGATTTTTAGTTTGACAGCAGCTGGATATTCTTTGTGATTTAATTGTAATCGAATAGTCCATAAAAAGAAATATTTTTTCTTTAAGATGCTCATCTTTTGCTCGTCAACCATCTGCCTCGAAACAATGCAATTAGTAGCAAATAATCGATACAGCCGCGAGCTGTGCTGCTCTCTCCTTTGTAGAGAAGCGTACACGGCCGTGCGACATTCTATTTTATGATCAGACATTTTCTTTAGAAAAAGAATCAGTTATATATATATATATATATATACAAGTCCCTATGAGACTAATTGTTGATCCAAACACAGAAGCTCATCAATAATCAAAAGATGCACATATTTATAAATGAGCAAAAAAACTAATGTGTCGTTTTTCTTCTTCTTCTTCCTTTTTCCTACGAAAGCAATTAGTTGATATGTATATATGACTGACATGGATATATTCTGCCTTTAATGTAAACGATAAATTGATCATCAGACAAAAACTGACCGGCCTTAATCGGAAGAAAATTAGTCTAACGGGATAGTTACAAGCTAAACAACAGCTGCAAGATCATAAACGTTTTTTGATGGATAGAAACTTCTTATTGTTATATAAACCTGATGAGAAAGATACGAACAGAAATGTCAGTCGAGCAACATCGATCACAATATCTGATTGTAATATACTTCTCTACGACACACAAACCCTTATACATATATCTAAGCAGAAATAGCAAGAAAGAATAAAAACAGACGCCTGCCCAAGCGTCTTCTTTTTTTTGTAACCTTCAGTCCGATAATTATTTTCCGATCTAATCAACTGAAATAATGTGTGTATGTTGATATGCCAGACTATCTAAGCAATATATACATTTATATACATAAACTTATTTCTTTTTCTGTTCAGACAAAGAATTTTAAATAATCAATCTTTTTCTTTCTGCCTCTAATTACCTTGTCAATAAGTAATAAGCAATGTGTGTGTGTGTGTATGTATGCGCGTATTCATACAGATGGTCAACGTTCCCGTCTTTTCTTTTTCGATTAATTTTCTGTGAATGTTCGCCTTGATCTACCTTGTCTATGAGAAACTATTGTGTAAAGTAAAATAAAAAGAAGATCGATGTGGTTTTGATTTCTCGTTTAACCCGCGTGTCTTCAATAATAGATAAGTGTTTCTATGAAAGAGAAAATAGATGAATGAGTCTTTGTTACATCTTTTATGGCACTCCCCATCTATATACAATATACCAAACAATTCAATTAATTATTGCCTCAGAGCTATCAATACTCAGTCTATCTACAAAGAGTGAGCGAGACACATCTACTAGCTATACAAATGATGTGCAAACAGAAACAAATAAATGATAGATCTTAATAAAGATAGAAATGGTTAGACTAAACTTAATTGATTTCTCGTCAAGTAAGATTTATTTACCTGACGAAATTGTTCTTCGAAAGTCCTATAAGCGAGAGAGAGAAAGAAAAAAAATATATATCAAATGCAAACAAAAGAGAATATCATCAATTTTACCATTCAGTTGTACTTCCAGAATTTGATTGATTGCCACTATCATCTGAACTAGGTGATTTTGGTTGTTGGTTTTGTTGTTGTTGCTGTTGATCTGTTGTAGTTGATGGTATCGGTGGAATAAGTAATGATGATGTTGGCGGCGGTGGTGGTGGTGGTGGAGGCGGGGGCGCTGTTGCCCATGGATATTGATGAAAATTATAGGGACTTTGTTGTTGTTGCTGTTGCTGTTGCTGTTGTTGATTATATAATGCAGCTGCAAAAAATCGATCTCGTTCTTCTTTTGATAAACGCGAAAATGTTTCATCATTATTCGTTAAATTTATTTGTGAAAATAAACGTTCACGATCTTCGGGTTTCATACTAAATGCTTGTGTGTAGAGAAGGAAATTTCTATGTGCTAACCAACGATCTTCATAATCTTTAAGTTCTTTCGCAAGACGTTCACGATGACGTGTATAATCAATAGTTGACGTTGTTCGATTAACAACTGATTGAACAATCGGTGGTTGAACTAATGAATCATTTATTGAATTTTCATCAGTGATTTTTGATTTATCTTCAGTATTGACAGGAGATTTTGTTGTACGTTTCTCATCTTGTATACTAACATTCGAAAATCGATCATCATCATCTTCATCTATAGTTGATGATGATGATGATGATGTTGATGAATTATTATTGTTATTATTTGTTGTACCACTATCAGTAGCCTATTCAAATGTTTTAATTAATTAATAAACAAAAACTTCTTAAACAAATACATACTTTTAAATGTGGAAATTCATTGGTTTCAGCACGTAAAATTTCCATTGTTCTCGGTTCTGTTTTTATGCTAGGAGTATGTGCTTCATATAATAATAATCTATACAAAATTAATCAAAAAAAAATCTGTAGCTAGAGGAATAAATCGATGCGCTCTCTTGCGCGCATGACCAAAAATAGTGGATTACTCTCCCTCTCTCTGATGCGCTCTCTACTCTTTTATGCGTCTTTCTTCTCTCCTACTCGTTTTATTCTCATTCTCAACGAATCCGAATTAAGTAAGAACGGCAATACATAGATAGACACATGCTACCAATATCATGAAACAGTTTATATCAAAAATAAAATTAATCTTCTCTTTTCTTTCTTTACGCATTCTGCATTCGGATTCGTCCGATTCACTAACACAACGAGCCACCCGATTTGCTGAATTTCTCTCTTATTCTTTTGCTATTAGAGCGTGTAACCGAGAGGGAGAGAGAGCCAGATAGAACAAAATACGATGCAAAGAAGAGAGAGAGAGAAAAGAGGTGGAAGATTAACGTTGACGTCTAGTTGTTAATGTCGATTTTACAGCAGCGTTATTGCTAGCTCGACGACGAACGATGATGAGTATGATATGATATGAAATGAATGTAAATGATAATAGTAGGGCAAGCAAAAGACATGGCAAAGGCAAGGAAAAAAATCATCATCATCATTATTATTATTATTATTATTATCATGCAATAACTGACAGACATACACAGAAAGCTTCATGTATCCATTCTTTCTCATAGAAAAGATTGTTACAATCAAATCTAAGTTTGTATATGTATGATGGAGAACTATTGTCGACAATGTTCTACTAGATTGCTTCTTATGGTCATACGTATGTGTTGTTATTTGCATTCAGCCGAGAGAACATCAATTTAGTAGACCAAATTACACATCATTTTTTTCTCTCTGGCTCTCTCCTTCTTTTTATTTGCCTTACATGATTAATCAACCAGCTCATTTTTACATTATAACTATTGAAAGCACAAAAAAAGGAAAAAGAAATAATCAATGGAATTCTTCTTTTCTTTTTTGAAGGAGAAAATTATCAAGTTAGAGTTATTATAATTAAATAAATGCGCACATTCAATGCCATATTATCATTAAAATAAAAGAATTGTTCTTTTCCTACCGACATAATTTATATAAACATTGATTATCCCCAGAGCGATCATCATTAACAATCATAACATAAAGAACAAAATGGAGATTATTACTATTAGTTTGAAGTTTAGTTGATGTTATTTAATTAAAAATTTATTTTCATGATTTTATTTTAAAAGATTTTCTTATTTTTAAAGAATGTCATAATCTATTTAATTAATGACAGAGAGAGAGAGAAGAAGAAGAAGAAAAAAAAACCAGCGTACAAGAAAAGAATACACTTAACTTTGATTATATGCAAGAATGGTAAATTTATGAGAACAAATATGTAGATTCTACTTTATAGTAATATGAATATGCTAGGTGTCTTATCATTTAACCTAATAGAATGTTAAATACTTTCTAAATGATATTCAATGCATTCTCTTGTGTTTGATTTTGCTTTCAAGTCATTGATTTGGTTTTTTCGAGATAGATAAACTGTGCAATAGGAAAAAGAGAACAGAAAAAGCCCGACTGTGATATTCAGAAGACACAGACAATCGTTCTATCTCGTAGATTATTAAAACTTGATGTTATTGTTATTTTATAGTTTACAATATAAAATACGATGTGAACATTAAGAATCATCGGACTCGAAAATTCTTGAATCCGGATCGAACTCATACGATCATCGGCAATATTAACCTTGATAATTTTATTAAATGCCGATTCCAATTCTAATATCCGTAATTTTATACTGAACAGAAAACTACCCATGATCGATAAATCGCATTTTATTATAAATTTAATTAGGCTTTTTTTTCTTTACTCTATATAAAAAGCATTTATGATTTAAAACTTTCTCTACAACGAAATTAGTAGTTCCGAATTGATATCATTTCATTTTTTCTTCGATAGGATTTCAGCATGATGATTTATTGTTTTTCAATGAAATACCAACAGATCTATTTGAATTTTGCCAAAAAATTTCAAGAGAAAAACAAATACATTTTATATACATAATGCTCCGATTATTTTTCACCACATTAAAGAATGTATGACTTGTTTATTAATAAACCATGAAAACTATTTGTTTCTAATTGACTTCTAGTCGATCAGAATCAAGACAAGGAAAAAACGATCAACAACAAATAGACAATAACAACATTCACAGATACACACAAACATAGAAAATTATTTTATTTTAGTCGTTTCTTTTTGTTTAGAAAAAAAAATCTGAATGTAGCCGAGATATGACGAAATTGAAAAAGATCATTTCTTCTTTCGTTTAGCAGGTGAACTATTTGATGCAGTAGTAAAAGCATCTGGCTTTCGTTTTTGATTACCATTAACCTATAATAATTAAAATAGAAAATACATGAATGGACGAATGAATGAATAATTAATAACAAACCTTTGCAACAGGTGTCGATTGAGAATTTTGTGATGAATTTAATGCATTAGTGTTCTTCGTTGATGTACGACCTTTTTTCTTTTCAGCACGTTCACGCTCTTCTAATTCTTGATTTTCTCGTTCGACAAAAGTTATTAATGTATTTAAACGTCGTTGTAATTCCTAAATAAAAAAAAAAACGGAAAATTGAATTTAATGAAAGAAAAATTTTCTATTTTTAATAATATACGAACAATTGAAGTACGTGATTTTAGAAACCAATCAAAACGAAATTGTGGCGATTGTCGTATAGCATAGCGGAGTTCTTCATAAACATTTTCTTTATCAAAACCAAGTTTATGTAACATGCAAAGTAGAAAACGATCTTCTTCTTCTGTATAGTTTTTGCCTTTATTTGTGTTGTATTGAATACGTAATTGATGAAATGGTGCCTTGTATCGTGCCATCTAAATTATTAAACAATTACATTCTTGAGTAACATTCAAATAGTTTCGCTAAAATCCTAAGGCATACTTTCATTCCGAAGGAAATATTCATCACCTGATTTTTCCTGCTCACGAATACAATTCGCTTAAGTCAGACAAACGCCAAAATGTAAATACACCTGTAGTCTATTTATTAAAAGTCAACGTCTTTTTTTTTGTTATTAGATTTTTAGATAGCATGATAATTTCGAAAATTGATTTAGACTTATTGATTATTGACAAGTGTGGATATCGGTCTGCTTAGAAAACAAGATTGAAAAGTATGCTCTCAAAGTTTACTGTAAACGGTATATCAGATTTAGGTTGAAGCTGTTCATTAGTCGCCTTTTTAATTGTAAAGTACAACATACTTTAGCATCAAGTGCTTTTTTAATACTGATTCGTCGATGAATTTTTGTTTCTCCACGTTCAATTTGTGCCATAATACGTTCGACATCGGTTAATTCATGACAACGATCCCAAAATATTCTTGCATACGACATAACTTCATCCGGTGTTTTTCCTTCAACATCTCGACAAATAGCGTCCAAATCATCTCGACCATATTTTTCATTTGCTTTAATAAATTGATTAAAATCTCGTTTTGTCCAATTACAAAAACCTTGTTGAAGTAATTGATCTTTTTCATATTGTTCATCCTCGTTCAATGTTTCAGCTTCATCGATTTTCTTTTGTTCTTCCTGTTGTTGCCGTTTACCTTCTTGTTCCTCCACGTCTGGATCACGCACAGCTTTATAACCAATAGATTTTCTATAGGCATAAATTTCACGGTCGAGTAATTCAAAAAGACGAGGAGGAAAAAATTGAAAATCTTGGACATTTGGTTGGCGCGGAGGACGTGGTGCTTTTGGTGCACGAGGTTCACTCATACGTAGGGCTTCACGAAAATACGCATCAACTGCATAATTTGCTTTACGTTCTCGTTTTGGTGGCTAAAGAAAAATTACAAATGAATTTTAAAGGAAAATCAAAATGAAATTTCGCAGTCAACTTACTTCGATCCATTTAATGCCAAGTGTTGATGATTGTTTTTCTCGATAATCTTCACCTTCAAATTTATAAATTGAACCACCGCCAGCATCAGTTCCATCACCGGACCCACTTGCATTTTGACCATTCAGACTCTCATTATCAATAGTAAATTTACGTAATTGACTTTCGCCTAAGTTTTCAAATTTTTCTCGTAATTCTTTTGTTTTTCTTTCACCTTGAGCCAAAACAAGATCAATATCAACATCTAATTCATTCTCATCTTGTTTCGATGAAAATACATGTGTGGCTCCATGTCGAATCATAGATAACATTTCATCTTTATCTAATTTCGTTGAGGCTTCTTGTAAACGACCTTGTTGAATAACGACATGATCAAGACGTAGTTTCATTTCAGCACGTTCAACTATACGTTCTTCAACGGTATGTTCAGTTATTAAGCGAAATACACGAACCTGGAAAAAAAACAATTATATTTTGGTGTCAAAATATTTTTCAATCGATTTACCGTTTTAGTTTGACCGATACGATGTGCACGATCTGTAGCTTGTAAATCGACCTGTGGATTCCAATCGCTATCATATAGAACAACAACATCAGCTGTTGCTAAATTAATACCCAAACCACCAGCACGTGTTGATAACATAAATACAAATTTACTACTATCTGGGCTATTATATGAATCAATAGATGCTTGTCGATCTTCATGTGATGTTTGACCGTCCAATCGGCAATATTCAAAATTTCTCCATATACAATAATCTTCTAATATATCCAACATACGTGTCATTTGACTAAAAATAAGTACACGTGAACCTTGTTCTTTCAGTTTAAGTAAAAGTTTATCTAAGATGAGCATTTTCCCACAATTATCAACTAGATGTTTATCTGTTGTAAACGGTGGACCAGGTTCGGCACCATCGAAAATATCTATAAAAAAAAACAGTTTCCGTCAATTAGCAGCAAACAATTCCAAGCTTATTGCTGTTTTTGCCTTACATGGATGATTAGCACATTTTCGAAGTTGCATGAGAATGTTTAATAAACGAATTTTATCAAGTTTACCACTTGCACTATTTAATATGTCAATATCTTTCATTAAAATTTTCGTATACCATTGCCGTTGTAATGGTGCTAAGCCAACATAGAGTTTTGTTTCAATTTTAGGTGGAAGTTTCTTTTCCACATCGGTTTTAAGACGTCGCAATAAAAACGGTTTTAAAATACCATGTAAACGTGTTACAAGATCTTTATCGTCAGCTAAACATTTTTGTGTATCGAACCAGGCGTTGAAATCATCAGCGGAATCGAATACATCAGGCAAGAGAAAGTTCAATAATGCCCATAATTCATGTAAATTATTTTGTAATGGTGTACCAGTGATTAAAAGACGATTTCGAGATTTAAGTAAACGAACCATTTTACTTAATTTGGATTGTTCATTTTTGATACGATGAGCTTCATCGATGACAACATAGCACCAATTGTATTTTTTTAAAATTGCTGCTTCACGTAACACAATTTCATAGGATGTAACAACAACATCCCAACCACCAGGTTCGACTTCTTCACGAATGACACGACTACGTTCTTCTGCTGAACCAATCAAACAAACGCTATTCAATGATGGTACCCAACGTTTTAATTCATTCATCCAATTACGTAATGTGGATTTCGGAGATATAACCAAATGTGGTACACTCTTTCGACATAATTTCATATAGCCAAGTAATGATATTGTTTGTAAAGTTTTTCCAAGACCCTATCAATGAAATTGAGTCATATATAGTGTTATCAACGTTGAACAGGATTTGGAATCTTTTACTTATTGAGTAAAATACATCTAGGCTAACTTTAACACAAACCAAGAAAATCTATCATAACTTTTTATCTTAGAAGTCAAAATAGGGGTACTGAAACATAATAGATTTATACTATTAGGGCGAAAACAAGCCGCTGCTGGATTTAGTAAGACACAAGGCTCGATTATTTGTTTTAGACTACTTCAAAAATCTTGACAACTAATCGGTTCTTGATACTGTTTATATTTTTTTCGTACCATTTCATCGGCAAGAATTCCATTAATACCATTTTCATATAATGATATCATCCAATTAAGCCCACGAACTTGATAATCACGCATTTCACCACCTTTGACATCTAAAATATTTTCAGAGGAAATTATTTTTCGAAAAAATTATTTTTATTTTAGTAACTTACACCATGGTGATTGATCGAAACGAGTTATGGAATTCAGTCTTTCAGCTTCTTTGGCGTCACTTAATAATTCAGCATCTTCTTCTTCTTCAGTCATTCGATGACGATGACTAATAATAAAAATAAAATAATTTTCTTCTTCACTATCAAATAGAAATACTTACTCTCCAGCACTAGTGCTTTGTGATGCAGTTGGTTTTTTAACTTGTGTTTTCATTTTTAATGGTGATGTTGGCCCAGCACCTTTGGCATGTTTATTAAGTTGACCGTCTTGCACGAAATGTGAAAAAATTTCAGTTTGTTCAAGTAAATAATTGAATCGTTTAACTTGATCTTCATTCTAAATTTAAAATGGTTCAATCAGAATTTGTTGCTGCTTTTTTTCAAATCTTTACCAATCGACTTTGAAATGTAGGATCGTGAACTATTTCAGGTTTTTTAATAGGTTTCTTTTTTTTGGTTGTATATTCTTGATCAGAATCTTCTTCATTTTCTGGTAATTCATCAACACCACCGAGTTCATCTTCGAGCTCTTCGACATCTTGTTTTTCTTCTAGCTTTTCTTTTTGTCGTTTAACAACTGCTGCTCGTTTGGTAGGAGTTACATTTTCTGATTCATTTTTGTCATTCGTTGTATCCATTACTTCTTCAGTGTCACTCATTTTTAATTCTTAATCTAGAATAGAAATAAATAAAAAGAAAAAAGTAAGAAATTTTATTGCTTTGATAAAACGAGACTATTGATAACATCATGATGAATTCAGATTCAGTAAAATTATGAACTGAATGCTGCTCGTCTGAATTGATCGGACGATTCGCGAAGAAAGAAAAAAGGGCTACCATTCTTTCTTCATGCCGAAGAAAGTATGAATGAATCATGAAAACAAAGGAAGAATGGCTGAAAAATTAACATTGGTAAAGTATGGATGTTAATGGGCGGCGAAATTATTGACCAATAGATGTCGCACCAAAACGATAGGTATTGATCAGAAAAAAAAGATGTAATGAATTTTAGAATTCAAAGAAACTTCAGAGCGCGAATGTTAATTTCCCGTATCCCAGATGCATGAATCCAACTGTATCGAATCACCCTTGCGCTCTGATGGCTCAAAATGCTTATTTGGTCGTGAATGAGAAAATGATTTTCTGTCGGAACCGACAATAGGTCCGTGTCTAGGAATCCTATCGGATTCTGTCGGAGAGTCGGATCCCATAGGATTTGATAAGATCCGTTGTCGGATTCATTCACCTGAGTTGTTCTGTGCATTCTTCACCAAAATTCGAGTACGTGAGTAACAACAGAATTCAATTAGTAATTCTTTAGCATGAACAGTTCATGGTAGCATACCGGACACAAAAAGTTTAATGGCAAAGATTTCAGGTGAACTGATTATTTTATTGATAAACCCCAATAAGTTGATATACATAAGATGCGTTATGAAAATTTTGGCCCGAAGGTAACCCGAAGTTAAAATCTTTACAGGCTTTACAAATGATTGATTTATCTATGGCACAGTAATCTCATAACACAAAATTCTCACAAGAAGAATTTTCTTCAACTGAGATTGTGGTGCAGTTTTTATTTATTGGCTCATTTTTTTTCATAAACACTAGAATATTGTCTTATCAACTTATGTGATCATCCATATACAGTTATTAAATGAATTATTTGAAAAAAATAATAGGATTTTTTAAAATGAGATATTTTTGGTGAAAATTTTTCATTATTTATGTTAAAAGCAAACCGATTATGATTATGATATAGTTCACTTATCTACTATTTAACCAATCATGGATTCAAGCGAATGTATTATTCTGAAGGAAAAAAGCTTGGGATTCACTAATTAAAATAGACATCTCTTGTAACTTATTTATATTGACAATAGTCAAATAAATTAATGATTTCATATTTGTCTAATCAATTAACTGAGATCTTATCCTTAGTGGCGTAATCATGATTTATCGGGTGGTTAGGTGGGCCCTAACGTTTTTCCAAAATCCTATTTTTGGTGATATACAACTTTTTTTCGTAGAACAAGAACGCAATAATGCATTTAACTTGAAAAACATTTTTTAAAATAAGTTTTCATTTGTTTATTAAATAGAAATACAAAATTATAAGGCTTTGCTTTCAAAATTTCTACTGTTTTTGTGCAAATCAGCAAAATTCTCCATTAGTTTTTCAACGTTGATGTGGAAATCGTGTTCCANCGTCAAAACTCGCAAATCACTCAATCGATTATCTGATGGTGTATTACATGCGATTGTTTCTATAAATTTCATTTTATTAAATGTTCTTTTGTGAGTGATAGGCGAAACGTATAGTCATAGCACAACGGCAAGAAATATAGTAATTTGGAAATGCGTGTTTCAGTGGCATCTAAGTAGACAAAAGTTTTGAAAACGCGTTTAAACGCACAACAATAGAAGAAAAGTCCAGAAAAGTGCACGCGTTTGAATAACAATCGAGCTTCCCGACTGTGAGCGAAAAACGCCTATTTCCGCCCTCTCTGCGCATTTAGACCGGTTCTCCGTCAGAAAACGCATGCAAGTGTATTTGAAAAAGACAACTAATGGTCCTTTTTCATAGTCATTGTCGACGATGAGATGACAATTAGGGTTCTCAAGTATGTAAAAGCGACCACTTTTCGTTGTTTTTAGATTCACTTACACGCATTTTTGGCTGAAAAAGCCTTTAAATATGCACTAAAAGAAAGAAACGTGGCAGTCTTTGCTCACACTTTGGAATTCCGATTGTCACACAAACAAGCCCACGTTCTGAAATTTTCTCGTTTTGTGTGTTTAAATGTATTCAAACAAACTGCTCTTTGCTTGAGCAACAGTTCAGCATAGAGATTAATACTGTTTATTTTTAAATCTTTCAATATCTGCTAGAGAATTTTAATTTCCATGCTTAATGAGAAAAACTTAGCTTTCGTTTATAATGCAAAAGATTTTAGTATCAAGTAAAAAAGAGATAAGAGCAATGGTAAACCTGCCGTGCTTTGTTGGGTCTAGAGTTATAAAAAAAATCACTGCTTTTAACAGCCGGTGGTAGGGCGCAGAGCTAGAGTGGTTGGGCTCAGCGCAACCATGCCCTACCCGGGTTACTCCACGACTTATCCTATCGTTCAACATATCAATTTATTATTCAATAGGCAGTCGATTCTTTACACAGAATTGGACGCTTCAAAAATCAAAAACAAAATCATCAATAGAGTCAAATCATATCACAAACACAGAAAAGATTATATTTCGGATGACGAAGGCAGGAGCGTAAATAGGGAGCGTTCCGTGGGGCGTGACTTCTTCCCACACCTTTCGAAATTTTCCTCAAAAGATAAAAATATAATTTATATCCATATTGCACACCCACACCCACACCCATTGATATAATTGAGCATACAGTCGGATAAACTTAGGTTTATCTAACCTTTTTGTAGCATTTCTTTGCTACACTCTAAAAAAAAATGGTACTCTACTGAACCTTAAGAGTTCAGCATTTGTATACCGAACGATTTCAGGTTCAGCAGAATGAAAATCGTTCTGTTTCTTTCAAGCA
>OENM01001977.1:416-12396 GCA_900239745.1 Rotaria magnacalcarata | reverse complement strand
AATAATAGAGCTAAAATAGAAAACAACTAACTGTACTTGACAAAACTTACCATGTTCGTCTTTTCATATTCATCTAACAATTTCTGTGCTCCATCAAATAAAAATAAACGACTTAAACAGGCAATCTAAAGTATACGAAGAAATAATCATATGACTAACATAATAAATAAAATCGATGAACTAACCATAATAGTTATGATTTTTACTGTTTTAACAGGAATTTCATTGAAAATAATTCGAGCTTTATCAAGAAGACCCGAATGAGAATATGTATTTAACACACAACTATGAGTAATTTCATCACGTAGATTCATCGGCACCGTTTTATATAATTCGGCAGCTTCGTGATCCATTCCATTGAGTCCAAATCCATTAACTACAAAAGAAAATGATCTTATAATTAACCAAAACAAACCAGAAAGAATTCAATATATTTACTCATGGCTGCGTATGTCACTTTATCGTGATCATGAAGAAATCTGTATAAATTTTGTGCAATTTCAATTGAACTACATTTGCCCTATTCGAAAGACAAAACCCAGACATTGATCAATCAATGAACTCAGCAATCAATATTTGTCCACATATGAATCAATGAGTTTTTACTCTATTTTAATTTTGCATATCCAAAGGAATTTGATCAACAATATTTTGACCTTGTCGAATCATACCTATTTTTGAGCATGCACCTTTAAGTAATTTTCAGACAATCTCATTTGAAGCAATATTTTGTTGTTTCATTTCATTGAAAATCTTCACACATTTCCATGGTTCATCATTCATATTGTAGTCATTCATCATAGCACCATATGTAATAATACCCTTGTTTTTTGACTGATTTAAAAACACATTCAGCCATTTGAATATCACCCAATTTCATCAGCATATGTATTTCTGAAGTCAATACAACGTTATTATTACGATAATTATTGTGCATTTGCTCATAGAGTTTTTCCTATTTTTATTGCTCAATCATTGGCAACGCGAGGACATGTATTGAATAAAACAGTAAGAGTAAAACTATCAAGTTTAATTGTCATTTCATCAAATAAATCAAACACTTTCTCTGACATGCTATTAGAAATAAGACCTATTGATAAAAACAAAACAAAAATTAATAGATCAGAATCTTAAAAAATAAATTACCTTTGAGCATCATTGTATACGTATGATTGGATTTGTTTTGCATGGTAGAAAATAAATGAATGGCTCTATCGACATCATGGCATTGCACTAATGACAAAAGGAATAAGATCGATATGTAATTACGTATATCTATATATGTACTAAGTTTTAATAAACGTTTAGTTTCATTGATGACTTGTAGAAAATCTAGATAATTAGACTAAGATGAAAATACAGTACTTACTTGATGGCTCATGTTGTGAATACCGGATCATTTTTGCGGTAAACCGCAGTATTTATCCTTCCTGTGGTTAATTACACTGATATGTGAGCCGGTAAGCGGACAGGTAAAACCGCGGTTAACCGCCAATTTTCATGCGGTGTTTATGACATGGGGAGTAGAGACGTGCACAGGGCAGGACGGTCCTGTTATCCTGTCCTGCCGCCCGTCAAGACCAAGGTACCCAACAGGACAGGCAAGGACAGGAGAAAAAATTATGTCCTGTGCACGTCTCTGGTCTAAAACAATAAAAATAATACTGAAACATATGTTTTTTAGAAGTATAAAGAAACATAATCGTAGAAAATATTTTCCTGAATTCAGCAGCGATGACATTATAACGAATTTACAGATGTCACTATAACTTGGTTTCATCTATCATAATAAATCTACATATATGAACTTTATCATTTTAATAATAGACGAAAGTGTAAAAAATATACTCCATCACCATCCATTCACGTCCTATTTTCACTATAGTTTCCTCATTAACAAACAGAACTAATTGGTTCTTGCATCATATAAAGTAAGACGATGAGTCATGTGTTTCATGTAATCTGAAAATCAAATTCAATTCAATTTTTCTATTTGAATTATTGATATTTTAGCATAAAAATGCAAAATCTTAGTTTATACAATACAAGAGCAATAGGATTACATGATTTAACCGGTGCTAATGTTGCTCGACGTTTTGCTATTGATACAGACAAGCAAATAATCTATCTATTGAATTCTCATTCTATATATTCATTAACATTAGAAGATGAAAAACTGAAATCTATTTACACAACAACTGATAAAACAATAACATTAGAAGATTTATCTTATATTTCAGAATTAAATCATTTATGTTTTGGCTTATCCAATGGTGATTTAGTTTCAATACAATTCGATAATGATTTCGATGAAAATGTCAATGTTATTGGCACATTAGAAGAGTGTATACATGAATTAAAATCAAGTCCTGATCTACAAATACTTGTTGCAGTAACAAATAGTAAAGTACTTTTACTTTCCACAAATAATGATTATGAACCTATTGCTGAAGCTATACTTGATACAAGTGAATTTGGTGAACAACAATTAGTCAATGTTGGTTGGGGTTCAAAAACAACACAATTTCATGGTTCAGTTGGTAAGAAAGCTGCTCTTGAAACGGCTCAGACGACACCTACAACATTAAGAGCAAATGACGATGATAATCGTAGTCGTATTGTTTGGCGTGATGATGGTGATCTATTCGCTATATCATTTATTTCGTTAACAAATCAATGGCGTACAATAAAAATCTTTAATAAACAAGGTCAATTACAAGCAACAAATGAATCACCATTAAACGGTTTTATTGAATCGGCCATAGCATGGAAAATAAGTGGAGAGTTCATTGGTGCTGCTATGAGATTTAATAATGGACAAAAATTAACCATCAGTTTTTTAGAAAAAAATGGTCTTAAACATGGAGAATTAGTTTTAGAAACAGGTGAAAATATTAAACAATACGTCGAACATATCGCATGGAATAAAGATTCAACTATTCTTGCTCTTGTCCTTCATAAAGAGGTATTTAACAATTGTCTTCTTTGTTTGAATATTTTAAAGAGATAACTGAATTATAATCATATTTCTATTTAAGAACGATTCGTATCTTCAACTATGGTCATCGAGTAATTATCATTGGTATTTAAAACAAAATATTCCATTTCCATCTGTTAACATTCAATCACTCCTGTGGGATATTGATATAGCCAATAAACTTCATTTCATTACGAACGATGGTCAATATCATTCAGTGACTTGGTCGTGGATAAGTCAAGTCAGTTATACAAATACTCGTTCGCTTGTTTTCCTTATCGATGGTTGCCATTTATTTGTATCGGATTTTACACATTCATCAATTCCACCACCAATGTCTTCCTATGAAATTGTTTGTCCATTGCCTATACTTGCTGTCGCTTTCGATGATGATCATGATCAATTGATTCTCATACTATCAGATCGTTCTCTTGCCGTATGCGGTACATCATATGGTCTTTCGGATTATCGTACAATAATTCGTTTATCGGAAATCAAATCAGCTCATTATGTTTCATCAATCATATCATCAGCAGAATCACCAATAACAAGTATTCATCATGCAACACATTATCGTCTTATAAATCAAGAATTTTATTTCATTGAAAATTCTCATTTACACATTTATAATCTTCAAACTAAGACAATAAAAACTAGTTTATCATTAAATTTCAATTGTTTAACAACGGCAGTCGATCACGAAGAAGTAAAACATTTACATCTAGAAGATGAACATGGAAAAATATTTCGATTGGACAATAATGAATTACATGCTAAAATGCATTTTCCTCGCCCGTGCCCACATTTTTCAGCTGTATTAAACGGACGATTTGTTGGTCTAACAGAAAACTATCGTTTATATTTAAATACTGCGGAACTTGCGCATAATTGCAATTCATATTTTATTCATGATAAAACCATACTCGTCTATTCAACTTTACAACATCAATTAGCTTTTCGATCGTTGGTTAACGATGAAATTGTTGCAGGAATTAGTCAACGACGAACTGGTAAGTACGAAAAAGACTATCGTCCGGATGAAGACTTGAGCAGATAGAAACAGAACCAAAGATGTGAAGCTTCTATAGTAAAGTACCTTCGTTCAAGTTAGTCCGTATGCAAAATCTCCAGTCAAAATTCGTAGTGATAAATTAAGTTCATTCAAAAAATGACTACTTGTTTTTTTTTTATAGAACGTGGCACTCGCATCGTCTGTACAGCTTTTACAGATTTAAAACTTGTTCTACAAATGCCCCGTGGTAATCTGGAAACAATCTATCCTCGACCATTACTATTAACATATATATCCGCTGATTTAATCGATAGTGAAACGACAAATTACAAACGTGCATTTGAATTAATGCGTAAAAATCGTCTGAATCTTAATTTTCTCTATGATTATAATCCAAAGCAATTCTTCGACAATATTCCATCGTTTATATCAAAGACTCGTAGTGATGATGATATATGTTTATTTATAAGTGAAATTGATAATGAAAAAAATACCCGAGAAGAATATATGAAATATATATTAAAACAAGAAAAACATCCGCCAATCGATGCTAAAATATGGCATCCGAAAGCAAATTTATTGTGTGAAAAATTTCGTTCGTGTCTTCTGTCAACAGAGAATTGTACTGAGCACATGAATTCTATTTTAACAACATTCGTAAAACAATCGCCACCAAACATGGAAGGTGCTTTGGTATTTTTAAGTCAACATCCGAAATATTTCGATAATGCTATACGTTATTTAACCTATTTCATTGATATCGATCGTTTGTATGATACAGCATTAGGCACATATAATTTTGATTTGGTTTTAATGATAAGTGAAAAAACACAAAAAGATCCGAAAGAATATTTACCGGAGTTAAATCAATTACGTTTAATTAATAATTATCATTGGCAAAAATTCAAAATTGATTGTCGCTTAAAACGCTTTAAAAAAGCGATTGAAAATGCCTGTGATTATTTCGTTGAACAATTATTAAATAGGCCAGATGAACATGAAAATGAGAGATTTCAAGAATTTATTAATATTTTAGAAAATAATCGTTTTTATAAATTGGCCATAAGAAAATTCCTCTCGAATCAACAGATTAAACCAACAATGGAATATATTAATCATGTTATTAAATTATATGCAGATTATTTAATGACGAAAAAATATTACATTGAAGCTGCACTTATTTATGAACGAGGAAGATTTTTAGATCACGCAAGTAAAGCTTTTAGACAAGGAAAAGATGTACAAAATTCATTGAAATTATTACCAAGTGTTTCAATCCAAGCAAAACAAGTGAGTTGCGTTTGTTTTCAGTTCAGTACACGATTCAGATCGTGATCTAAATGATAATAAAGTTTACTCATATCGAATGATTTTCATTATATTGGTAGTAACATCTCGTATGAATATTTTCATTTTTTCTAGTCAAACACTGGCATGGATCAATATCGTTCATTAGCCGAACAATTCCGTAACGATACATTATACATCGAATCTGGTCAAATCTATGAAAATCATCTTGACGATTGTGAAGAAGCACTTCTTTCCTATTTACAAGGTCATGAATGGTCGCATGCCATTCGTCTATTTGCAACATCATTATCTAGACGACATGATTTATACGAACATGAATTTTTATCCGCATTCAATGGTGTCTATGACGATTTAGAACGACAAATTCATAATGATTATACCAAATTTCAATCGCATACAAAACGTCTTTCACTATTACGAACAAATCTTTTTCAACATATAAAAGAAATTCTTGATTCAGGTCGAGATTATGATATCGACGAAAACGATGATCAATCTGATAATGAAGATCCGCAATTTGCCGATGATAGACGAACATTAGTGACTCGTTCCAATCGCAATGCTGATGATAGTGGCTCGATCAAAACACGTTTAACGAAAAAATCCGGTTCCGTATCTTCCAGTAAAAAATCTCAACGACGTGCTGCACAACAATTGGAAAAATTGATTCAATTAAAAGAAGGTTCTAAACATGAAGATCTTGCCATAGTACGTGAATTGTGGTTATTAGTAACTAAAATTGATAAACAAAATTACGATGTTCGTCATGTGAATAAGATCTGCTATCAAATAAGTACGCATCAAAATTCTCTAGAATACGAACAAAAAGGTGAACTGCTACAAAATAAATACAATGAATATTTGAATGCAATTGAAAAACAATTAACAACAATTTGGCTAACCAATCCTGAACAGCAGCAACAGGAGAATGTGCAAGTTATGGTCATCAATAAAAAAATTCGAGAAAAATTTAAAAAAGAACTCGATCTTGTTTCGAATCAATATCGTGTTTCACCGGTATTAGTTTCAAAAACTTCCCAATGGAAACTTGTTCTTTTCGATTCCGATATTTCTGTTTAAAATAACAGTGTTGATTTTTTTTTCATCTTTTCTTTGTTTTCAGATTTCTTAATAAAAGCAAAACAGACATCATGGCCGAAGCGAACGACGATTTCTATTTACGATATTATGTGGGTCATAAAGGAAAATTCGGACATGAATTTCTCGAATTTGAATTTCGTCCTGATGGCAAATTACGTTATGCAAATAATTCGAATTATAAAAAAGATACATTAATTAGAAAAGAAGTTTATATTAGTCGAACTGTTGTTGATGAACTTAAACGTATTGTGAATGAAGCAGATATTATGAAAGAAGATGATGCGGTTTGGTGAGTCATTTTATCGTGTGTATTTCTAGAAAAGTCTAGAAGTCTTTGTCTTGAAAATGCGGTAAAAAAAATCAGGATTAATGTGTATAATGTAATTCTAGGCCACCACAAGATCGTACAGGTCGACAAGAATTAGAAATCGTTCTTGGTGATGAACACATTTCATTTACAACAGCAAAAATTGGTTCACTAATCGATATTAATAATAGTCGTGATCCAGATGGTTTACGTTGTTTTTATTATTTAGTTCAAGATTTGAAATGTATTGTTTTCTCACTTATTGGTCTTCACTTCAAGATACAACCTATCTAAATATGATGACATAAATAACTGGAATTGAATAAACTTTAACTGTTTTTTCTTTACGTGCTTTGGTTTATACTTTGTTTGCAAGGGCATTCTGCTTGTTTACGCCAATGAACAAGATGTATTTTTTGGTTGTAGATGAATATATCTTCGTCTTGTTTAAACAAGTTTGATTGGATATCAAACTATGGACCATCATTTGTTATACCGGCATCTAATTTCGATGTTCTATACGAACCATCGGACTTCTTTCAAGAACTAAATAATATATTTGCTAGTGCAAAGAAACGCATCTACATTTCATCTCTGTATTTTGGCACTGATCCATATGAGTATAAATTGGTAGATATTATTCGCCAAACGAAATAGAAGGATAATTCTTCATGTTTACGATTAGATTGATTCAATAAGAACAGCACTTGAAAAAAATCCATCTTTACGGTTGGTTGTATTACTTGATCATTTACGTGGTCTTCGCATTGATAATCATGCTGATAAGACAACTTCAAAATCAATGTTTCTTCCTCTAATTGAAAAATACTCATCTCGAGTCGATTTTTATCTTTTTCATACACCGCTTCTCTCTGGTCTTCTACGTAAATTCATACCTGCACGAATCAATGAATCATGGGGTGTACAACATATGAAAATCTACATGGCTGATAATAATTTAATTATAAGTGGGTAAAAATCATATTTTATTAATTTCCTTTTCTTAAAATCAAGTTTCAATTCATTTTTCTTTTTCTTTTTAGAGCTAATCTAAATAAATCTTATTTCGATAATCGACAAGATCGATATTTAAAATTAGTCAACTGTTCACATCTATGTAAATTCTTCGTTGATATTATTCAAACAATGGCAAAACAATCATTTAAAATCGAAAAAAATCACGAAGAACCTATTTTTATGGGTGAACATCATCCATATCAAGGTGATAATAGTAAATATTATCTTCAAGTTGAAAACGATCTTTCATCACTGATGAAAACATATCAAATACGTCATCCGAAACCGAAATCTTTAACAAGCGATCAAGCTCTTGTTGTGCCATTGATACAAATGGGATTGTTTAATATTAATAACGATCGAGATTTTAACATCTATCTTTACTCTCATTTACCATTGAATTCTAAACTCTATCTTGCTACATCTTATTTCAATATAACAGAAGAGTATGAAAAAGAATTAATCGATAATAAACGCAATGATACACAAGTTAGTCTATTAACAGCATCACCACAAGCCAATGGTTTTTATGGTAGTCGTGGTATAAGTCGTTTTGTACCAGCTGGTTACAGTGAGAATGAACGTGAGTTTATTGAACGAGCAGAAAGAAAATTTTCGAATGATGGACAAATACAAATGTTGGAATATTACCGACAGCAATGGACTTATCATGCAAAAGGTTTATGGTTGTATGACAACGATAAAGATAATAATAATAATAATAATAATTATCCAGTATTAACTTGTATTGGATCGCCGAATTTCGGTTCGATAGATTTTTCTATTTTCTAAAGAGACTTGATTTTTGCTATTTTCTAGGAGCTCGTTCCATTCGACGAGATCTTGAAGCTCAATTAGCTATTGTCACAAATAATGAAGAATTAAGTGCTAAATTTCATCGTGAACGTATTCAACTTTTTCAATATGGAGCAATTGTTACATCTGATACATTTAAGCAATTATCACGTGGTGTACCGTTTTGGGGACCATTGTTTATGAGATTTTTCCGAAACTTTTTCTGAATTATGTGTTTAGAAATAACAATAAACGATAGATTATAGTTGTTATTATATTATAGTAATGCTCAAAAACAAAAACAGAACTTTTCCATTAAAGCAAAACCAAAGTCTTATTCTGTAAAAATTGCCTGTGTCGAATTAGATCTGTTAATAGAGAGAAAGTCGGCGTTATTTCCCATAGAATATACTACTTTGACTCAAAATTTGCTTTTTGCTTCTATTGTTACAGTTAAATTATCCAATTAAAAACGCTTATGCTTTTAGTATCGCGATGAACTTCTGCAAATGTTCTTTTCATTTCTTTAGATCGGCGATTCACCGTGAAAAACTAAAACCAGCACTGCTATTAAATATTCCTCTTTTGACAATTATAAAAAAGAAAATATCGATCATTTTCAAATAATAATAGTTACACCTTAGTTAGCATTAATTTATTTCTGTCTTTTTTTCAATCATCATTAACTTCTATCACTGTCGAATATGCGTTAAGTAATCATTCATCAGATTTTTCAAGATTAAAACTATAAAATGACAAAGAATAATCATCAGTATGTAGATAACACGTACGCCCTTCAAATACGCTCAGCTATTGCTACTACATCAACTGATTGTTTGTATTCTGCTCGAGCTTCCATTGATAAACTTACGAGAAAAAAAAATAAAGATTCCTTTTAAATAAATTATATATTGCTGCCTATGTTGCTCATATGATGGTTGAATTGAAATAGTATATCTTGCCTATTTTTCTGTTAATTTTAATTGACTACGAACATCATTTGTTAATTCACGCATACAAGACATTTAATGACATAAGGACCTTAATTATGAGATTTCTGTTACACAACATTTGTCGTCATCTATTTTATCTAATTTTATACAATATCCAACTTGAAAAATAATTTATTCTTAAAAAAACAATGAAAATTCTTATTTTACCATAATGTTCAAATATTTCAAGTAAACTAAAATAAATAAGTTGAGCCCAAAAAGAATGATATTGATGAAAGATTTGTTTAGTTAGCTCATTCGGCAAGTCTATGTGTACTTCATTTACAAATATAAATTGAAGCTTCGAAAAATTGTGAATTTTAAAATATGAATATATCTTTTTTTATTCCAAATACAAGAAAAAATCGAAGACGAACTGATGACAACAAACTTCAGAACAGAACCAAAACCAAATTCAATTTTCAAAATCAAAGAAAAGAAGAACAATATATACTGAAAGCTACAATCAAAGAAATTGTTGACAATAGTATTTACAACATTAATCAACCATAGAAAAAAAGATTTCTCAATAGCGAAAACTAAAAACCCAGGTCGAGCAATCCGACAGTAGGCACTTATCGGAACCCATCCGATCCGACTGGAATCCAATACAATTTTATCGGATCCTGTCAGATCTTACAGAATTATCGTTGGATTCCTCGACCCAGAATCCAATAGAATTGTATCGGATTGTAGGATATTTCCAGGTTCCTATCGGATCAGTCGACCTGGGAGTCGCAGCCTATTTGATTTAAAAAGTGGCAGAGTTTCGTCTGTTACACTTGTCGAAATAGTAATTTATTATAATCACATGATCAGTGATAATTATCATTTGAAACATGTGAAAACATCAGAAAAGACCTTTTTTTCTTTTTTAACTTTAATTTTTGTAATAAAACTCGGTTCGATGATCTTTTTAGGCTCCCCTTTATTTCTTTTCTTCGTTTCCATTTCTTAAATTAACTATTTCATTGTTAATCAAAATCAACGAACAGTTTGTTAAGCTTTGAAAAAACGATTTTACGGAAAAACAATCCTAAGTCGAAAAATCGACCTAATACAACGTAAAATGTGAAGATCTTTCTGTATTCACCATTAACTGAAAATTAAGAAAAACTTACAATTGCTCTACATTTATAGTCATGGACGCTATTTACCTTTTTTGTCTTGGACCGATGTGCATGGCATCAACAGATTCATCAAAAACTGACATATATACTATTTGAATATTCTCAGCCATTTTACATAGCTGTTTGTAATTGCCCCATTCTTTCTATATATGTATGCACTTACCCCAAGTGGGGTAAATGCAAACTTTTTCAATTTTTTTTCAATTCACTATTTTGTTTATAATTTTTTCTTCTTCATGAATCTTAGTCGGATATTCTTACCGTCAGTCGAGGTTGACATTATGTATCGACACATGCAAACATCATGTCCTGGATGTTATTCAGGTGATAAGAAAAGTGGTTTTTAGTGACTCCATGTAAAATAGCTGGGAATATGCAATTACCCCTGCTATACAGTCAATATTTGCAATTGCCCCATGTGGGGTAATTGCAAACAACATATGGGTTCCGCTACAAAAGACACGATTGAACGGGTTTGGGTGGTTGTTTATTGATAATTTTTACATGAACATGTAGAGAAAAGATTCAGCTATCCGTCGAAAAAAAATAGAGTGATGTGGGGCAATTGGATATATGTTTTCAATTCTTTTTTTATTTTCGGTATCATTTTTTTCTATTTGAATATTTTTTCACAAGATTCAGCGTGCAGATAGAGTAACTGATTCTCTATCGACCTGTGAAAAAATTATCTTTGTTGGAGTTACAAGGATCTATTTCCTATCTGTTTTCCAGTTGCCCCATCTGATGTTTTCCCATTACCCCACCAGGGGCAATTGGATAGATACGCTAGAACGACGGGGAAATTGGATAAATCCATGTATTCATACAGCATTATTATAATTAACTTTTCTCATTAATTAGATGATATTTATTAGTAATTCTTTCATATACTGATACAGACGATCAACCTCTATAATCGATAACATTTTTTCATTTAGATAATTCAATTTAAATTAGTTCTGCTTTGATAAAATCATTAGGAAATTCAATAGGAATTTTTTTCAATTGCCCCATTTGGGGCAATTGCATAGATAATGGTAAACTTGGGGGCAATTGAATAAATAAGTAAAAAACAGTATAGAATTTTCAAATTTTTTCCAAATAATATTTTAAGTCAAAAATATATCCAGTAAAAAAAATTCTGCTACCAATAATACATAGAATTTTTTTCTCTATAGCTGCGCAGTAATGTGACATCATTTCCTATTTATAATAAAAACTTTTTCAAGAAAAAGACTAGTATTCTTTTTACTTCACATAGAAATACGGGTATTTTTTAATTTTTTTTCAATCAGAATTGCGATTTCACGAAGAGAATAATTCGTTTTCTGCTGTCAA
>OENM01001976.1:0-23731 GCA_900239745.1 Rotaria magnacalcarata | reverse complement strand
TTTCTAATTAGTGAAACTAGATTTTTATTACTGATGTGAGTAGTGGTGAACATAGGCAATCGACCGGTACCAAAAACGTTTCTAATTAGTGCATCTAAGTGTTAGTTTTTTTCATGTTTTGTGTCTGTAATTGGGAGGGGGTGGGGTACTGGGGAGCCACAAAACCCTAACAATTCAACTTACACTCACTATTTTCTTCGAAAATATATGTGAGTTCCACAAAAGCAAAAAGCAAATTTCAAAAAACTAACGATGCTATCGTGTTTCCCGACCCCGATTACTTTTAGTCAACCCTATCCCTGCAAGATATTGTTCGAGGTTAGTTAAGTTTATGCATCTACTTTCCTATTGTACGAGCGAACGAACGAGCGTATAGACGAATGAACGCATTTAACTCGTTTTTCGTAATACCCTCCTTTCAGTAGAGGGAAATATAGGGAATGTCAGATTCTGTTCCTATTCTGGATTCTCGAGAACTCGAAACCTATAGTGTAACGATAAACTGGATCAGAGTAGCTTGTGCCACTCTCGGGAAAGGTGTTTATGAGGCTACTTCTAGTATCCAGAGTGTAACGACAAAACTAGAGAGTGTCGCTTATGCCCGTCAGCATGATGGTGTATTGTGTCATCTAACATCTCTAGTCGTGTCCCTGCTTTACATTGAACACACGCTTATATAGGAGAATGAACAAGAGAGATATAGAATGGAACAATGGTGAGAGAACAGAAAGAGAAGGAAGGAGAATCATCGGAGCGTGCCATCAATATCGGCACACCCGCCCATCCAGATCAGACGCGCTCCTGAGCGTCTTTGTCACTCAGAGAAAAATGGAAATTTCACGCATAACCAAAAGAAAACAGAAACACCTTATATGACACAGATCATTCATTTAGTTGTCAAAAAGTGAAAAAGAGATATGAATGATATTGAATTATCAGATCTTCGATTATCAGTTCAATTACATCTTCTCACACTTATGGATCATATAATAGCGATACATCTAATCTCGAGAAATTTTCACACAAACATACGATACATGATAATATATAAGAGACGAAGGGTACAGAGCAGGTTATCTTCACATTATAAACGCTTAACTTTCACATTTCATAATTAAACGTAACACCACAATTTGAAACAAAGAAGAACAAAAAAAAACAAATTATCATTTTTATAAGATCATTTAGCACACATATATCTTTCTCTTCACGTAGAAAACACAATAATTTCACTTTATAGCGTTTACATGAGGCATACAATTAATCAGAAAAATCGACACATATATTTTCATACAGTATTATTACATTAAAATGAAAGGAAGCGCATTATTATTTCTGTGAAGTCGAAACAAAAAAAATTTTACCGACGTGTATAAACTTGCAATTTTCAATGTAATGCAACCAATATAGAATTTGTATCACCATGACGAAACGTCACGCAGTAGAAGGGGACCACTTCCATGATATTCTTCTCACAGATGGCTCGACTATTCGGTCGATGGGTCGTTCTAGCAGCTTGTCATACATAAAATTTTCACTTTTGTCTCTTCATATAATTCTTTTCGTTTCATAAATTCCTGCCAACGCTTGCCGATCGCAGGCCGCCGCCGTCCAAGCTGTTGAGGAGGCTCATCGCCAGGTTCTACTTGAATTCATATCCGCTGTTTTACATACTTGAGAGCAATTGATGTATCATCAGTTGCTTTTTTTTATCAGAAGATTGAGGTTTTGTTTGTCAGTTTCGCCATGTAATGATAAACTAGATTGGAGTAGCTTGTGCCACTCTCGACAAGGATATTTATTAGGCTACTTCAAATATCCAGAGTGTAACGACAAAACTAGAGTGTCGCATATGCCCGTCGGCATGATGGTGTATTGTGTCATCTGACATCACTAGTCCTGTCCCTGCTTTACATTGAACACACGCTTATATAGGAGAATGAACAAGAGAGATATAGAATAGAACAATGGTGAGAGAACAGAAAGAGAAGGAAGGAGAATCATCGGAGCGCGCCATCAATATCGGCACATATAGTAACTTTCTTGAAACACATAGTAGAACGCTTTAAGAATTTCCTTTTGTGTACGTATAAAATTACATAAAATCGAATTTGTGAAATGTGTTTTGTACATTGAGAATACTATCCTGGTGCCTCTAAAGTCGTAAAATGATTCATTCATAAGATATACATATCAACAATACATAGACAATGGCTATACGTTAGTATACCTAGCCATAGTTATCGTCTTATCAACACAAAATAGCCCAGGTCGATTGATCCGATAGGAACCTGGAAATATCCTACAATCCGATACAATTCTATCGGATTCCGGGTTCAGGAATCGATGTCGGATCCTCAGTGTCGGAATCCTATGAACTTCCGATGACATCCAACGGTTTTTCGTTGGAATTCATAGGAACCCGACACTGAGGATCCGACATTGATTCCTGAACCCGGAGTCCAACGATAATTCTGTAAGATCTGACAGGATCCGATAAAATCGTATTGGATTCCAGTCGGATCGGATGGGTTCCGATAGGTGCCTACTGTCGGATTGCTCGACCTAGGAGGTGTAAAATTATCTGTTTTATACACGAGGCCGTCAACTGCAAATGTATTTGCCGGAAAAATTCAAATTCTAGTGACTACGGTTCTTATTCTATATAAATATCACGAGCACATCGCAATTGGATTTCGAATAATTTTCATTCATTTTGATTATGTTTCAGTTGATTCTCTAGAAGCCTTATATTGCCCATTTCAAAATAAAAGGCGTGTGGGTATTTTTTGAATAACTTTTGATAGGAACAAGATACCGATGTGGGGTTTCACCATTCGTGAGCCAAGATNCAGATGCCTTAGTACATGCTAAAATCTGATTGGGTTGTAATGGACATATTGGGTATGATATTCTGGGACCTTTCGGAAATATATCTTGCGCTTTGATTAACTGGGTCGAGAGAAAAAATTCTTTTCTTTTGATCGACGCCAGGCCCGCCTTTCTAGCTGCTTCCATTCAGGAGTTATAAGCATTTTCCTGAGAACCCTGATTTTGACTATTTGACCTCAAATCGCCGGGAAAGTCATCTTAAATAGGGTAATCCACCATGCTGAGTTCAATGATGATATTAGTTTTTGGATATGAAGTTATGATGCAGCGTTATTTTTGAAATTGTCGAAATATAGACTTATACAATACGTTCCACGGGATATATACATTTTAAAAAAATCTTGAAAATAGCTGTTGGATAATTTGAAATCAAAAAACTAATATGACCATTGGATTCAGCATGGTGGATTACCCTACTGAAGATGACTTTTCCGGCGATTTGAGGTTCAATAGTCGAAATCAGGGTTCTCAGGAAAATGCTTATAACTCCTGAATGGAAGCAGCTAGAAAGGCGGGCCTGGCGTCGATCAAAAGAAAAGAATTTTTTCTCTCGACCCAGTTAATCAAAGCGCAAGATATATTTCCGAAAGGTCCCAGAATATCATACCCAATATGTCCATTACAACCCAATCAGATTTTAGCATGTACTAAGGCATCTGCATCTTGGCTCACGAATGGTGAAACCCCACCTCGTTATCTTGTTCCTATCAAAGGTTATTCAAAAAATACTCACGCGCCTTTTATTTTAAAATGGGCAATAGTATCACATCAACGAAAATAAGAAATCACGTTATTTTACTTTAGAACACAATAGATATGCGTCTCATCGCGAAACATTTCATAATTGTCTCACATAACAACTAAATAACACTCCATAGCATGTTATGAAAAGAAAAAGAGTAAATATATGACGAGAGCGACAAAAGAAAACATATACTACCAGTCCAAACCTATAGTCAAGTATACGAGAACAATATACAAAAGACCTTGATAAGATTTCATCAAAATACCGTTTCTTTTAGCACTAAACACAAAATGTTCTAGATTATTAGTCTCTGTATGGAATTCGCATGCTAATAAATGTACTATTGATTACGTGCGGACTCATTGATTTCAAGCAATCAATAGTAAAATTTGTCTGAGATAAACTTTTGAACGTTGTCCATCACTAGAAGCCAATATATTTTATCAAGAAATGCAAAGATATTTCAGTATATTTACTACTTCACAAGTTTTGCAATAAAAAAAAAGATTTCTTATGCGTTGCATTTTCTTTCATCAGAATCATTATCACAATGCACAACGTTACTTTATTTCGTACCAGTCTGTATTTATTGTTTTAATTTTCTTGATTACGGTTTTCATCTGTGTTTTTATCGAATTTTATTAAGTCAGCAATGTTTCATTTTCTTTCGAGATTTAGACTTTGGGCTATTATGTTTTCTTCATTCCAAAACTTTTTGAATTTCATATTATGATACTATGTATAGTCTGCCACATTCTAGCAAATTGTGAACAGAATTGATAAAGAAAATTGTGCTATTGGGTTAATTAAAACTATGTTAAGAATCAGAGATGCCGCCAGGCCGGCCTGCAGGTCAGCAAAAAACATTTTTTTTAACTGTAGCCTCGCCTGGGTTCTCCCAACTTTGGTCGAAAGGAAAAATGTCGAAAAATAAAAATTTCAGCGCAGGCGGCGCTTTACTCCATTTCGACATTTTTCCTTTCGATATTTTTATTTCGACCAAAGTTGAGATAACCTGCAGGCCGGCCTGGTGGCATCTCTGTTAAGAATAACATTGAAAGTTATAAAAGGCATATTTGAGTTGAGAGTAGCGCGACACCCAGTGAAAAATAGTCTCATGCAAATTTTTACTGATTGGGACATAGCTAGTAAGAGTGTATTTATATCGTTAACGAAAATGTTTTTACTCATAAATATTCAAAATTTAGCAACTATAATGCTTCAACTATTTGTAATATTACAAAAAATATCGATACTATTTCTTTTTCTGACAAGTTTTTCTCATCTAACTGAATATCTATTCTTTCAAGATTTAACTAATAATACATATTGGTTTTCCTGCTATACTCAATATTCTCGATAGCGATAATCAATATAATGAAGAAGTTTTATGAAGAATACTAATGCTCGTATGAGATGAGTAACATGAATACTACTTTCTATTTCTCTAAAGCCTGTTTAACGCACATTTTATATTGTCATCAATGACTAATCATTGTTTCATCACAAAATAACAACAATTATGGAATAAGCCTAGCGACGTAACACCTATCAAACATTTTTGCATTGCAACTCTCACATACCTTAGCTTGATCTTCCGCAAACAACCCTTTAAAATAATGACGTCACTAACTAAACATTTCATTGATGTATACTTGGAAAAAAAAATTTACTTGGTTTTTTCCAAGTTAATGTGTCAACATAAAAAAATGTCGTCGGAAGGTTTTGGACGATAAGCAAGACGTCATTAAATAACAAATGCCTAGGAGCGAACTAGGGTTCTATCGACGCCATTAAGAAATGAACTTTAATCATCTAAATTTCATTTGTTTACCATACATAAGCAGGACTAATTTTTCCGAAATCTTCATGTACAGTAAACTTCAACATAAATTTGTAAGAATTATGGTTATTCGAGAAGTAGGTGAATATCTTTTAATTTTTTTCAGTTGCTTATAACGATATTCTACTATTACACCACATGAGAAATGAGATAAATCAGTTAAAACAACTCATACGATCTCATAAATCGACGTATTTCATATTGAAAAGTTTAAAGATGAACCTTTCTCATGAGAATAAAGATAAATTAGTTAACATTTCCTGCACAAATAGGAGAAATTGTTTTGCGAAACTGCGCAGTTTTCTCTTTTTTCTTCATAGATGAGCATGACTCATCGGCAAACTTACGACGAACTAAAACAAATACGCAATTACACCCAACGAATCAATTAACTCTGAATGTGCAACGTATGCAATACTTGAGAAGTAAGCTTTAAAAGTCTGTTTGATTTCTACTTTTAATCAGTCCATCAAAAAGAAATCTCTCGAACAACAGTAACTTTATAGAAGGACATTTATTATTTCCTTATTTACAACCATAAACACGTTTTCGTATATGTTCATAAGGAATATTATTCCAGTGCATTGGTGTAAACTTACTCGCTGGTCTCAAAATTGAATGCTGAGAACAGTGTGAGGCGATAGTTTTAAAACTTTTTATATTCTCGATTCAATTGCCAGAAGGAATTTTCAAAAGTTCTTAACAAACATGAATCAAAAATAAATGCAAGTTTCTCCATAGCAACGAAATAAAACAGTTAGCAGATCGATTCTTCGATTGCTCTTTAGTAAGTGAAATAAGATGCTGACACACATTCATGTCAAGAATTATGTGGAGATTTTGGTTTTAAATGATCAAGATAATGCAATATCTTATTTTCATGAAGCAAGCTAATAGAGTACAAAGTAACAAACCCGAGATGCAGTTCTGTTTTGATTCGCCACAATCAACATATGATTCACATGATGTGTACCAATGGGATACGCCTTGACTTTCAGTAATGATTAATGCTAATGATCCAGAGATGATGGCTGTGCTGAATGTAACATATACTGATCGATGGGTTCTTTATAATTTAAATAAATGATGACAATAATTTAAATAGCTATTGTGATAAAAAAAAGAAGCATACCGCCAGGGAAGACGAAACACGCATTGTGCAAATAAACAACTCACTTTTGTAGAAACGACACAATGACGTCAACGAAATATTCTACGTGGTTGAGTATTTTTTGTCAGGATTGTTTTCCTTGTTTCTGTTTACTCCGCAATTGAGACATTTTTCTTTATCGCCCACGAAAAACAGAATTAAGCACAAAATTGGAAATAACGGCGTCACACTAACCAGCGATTTTTCAAGACAACAGAGGCCAGATCAAAAATAGAACCATCCGATTGCAGTGGAGAATGTGTTTCCTAAAAGACGCAGTACAACGCGGATTCTATGACCAACACTAACTGCCTGACGCATGCAACTTTTGAAAAACGCGATTCAACGCATTTTTTTCAAAAGTATTCCATCAGGCATGACCGGCGCAAGACTTTCATATTTACCTGAAATTCACGCCCAAATGGCTAGGATCAGTCATTCAAGGAGCGATGCCGGTTTCTATCACCCTGAATGAAGGTTGTGATGTCAAATTAATCATCAGATTAATGTAGAGCTGATTCAAAATAATGGGACACTACATACTTCTCTGTCTGACATATGGTTTGATACCAGCATATGCTGTGAAAGAGAAATGAAACTGGGGAATATGGGACGACAACTAACCACGGCTATCATCGTGTCTACAAGGGATTATGAAACTGGAAATCAGTGAAACGCATAAAACAATGGTATATGAAATCACGAGGAGCCGCACTTAAAAGACAAGCAATCTACCAATCATTAGATAATCGTAGTTTTAGAAATTATGGCTAGCCAGGATATTGAATATCACGGTTTCATTTCAAATTTTTCTGTGAGAGAATAGCGATATTACTTCAATAAGATTTTTGCATCCAAAAAATAGAATACAAACTACTCGAGCAGTTGTGAGTGTAGGATACGAAAAAGATCCATACGAATGTGGGACCATATATGTGTGAGTCTTCAATGTTTCTATGCTCTCAGTTTCCATCCATGCCTTGAGCATACCCATTAAATGAAACGCATATTAGACATTTTCTTCTCGTATATACGCGATAGTTAGGTGGAGAAGTCTTCATCATATTCATAATTTTTTGCAACTATTTCCAACATTAAAAGGTAAAATATCATGCAGGAGATTCACATCAATTCTACTTTATTCCAAAAACTTTCATCATACTGAACATGAAAACGACTGTTAGTCACTGAATGCGTAAATAAATATATGGTTGGTCATTATTTGGATATCTTCACAAAGACATCAGAAATTATATGAAAATATTGTCAAATCTTCGTCCCATAGTATGTTTTATTGAAACTTGGCACAAGCTTCATTGAATATCTTCTTTTGTTCCGCATTCAAATTCATCTTCTACAGTGAATCATTTTTGACTTGCTTGACTATGGTTTTATTTTTGAAAGAGAAAAAAGACTTGCCGAAAGAAATGAAATATATCAGGATTCGTTTTGAAAAATGACTTGTTTTTACAAAAAGTGTTTTTTAAAACTACTCTGGGCTATTTGTATTCATCCGCTCATTTTTTGATTAAACCAAATTTGGTTCCATATTCAAAAAATCAATAAAAATCCCAATAAAAAAGACACCATCTTTTAAATAGTTACTTTCTGGATCCTTAAGAAACTTCAATGGACAAAACTTAACAATTCCAACTTCGTTGTTCCTGTCGCTTGATGGCCGATTAAACGCTGATACATTATCACCAGTTTTAATGACTGATACAATATCTTTTTTTTGTTTTGATTGATCACATAAAGATACATAAATATCATATGGAAATGGAAAGACAAGAATCGAATCCATATTTCCTCGAAGTAATGATACATAGACGGATAAGTATTCTTGACGTTCCTCACCAGATATATAAGTTGAACATACACGAGCTACTAGTTTGTATCCCCAGGATGATGTGCAAAACTCAGGAGTCTGTGTTGAAAATGGTGTATTTATGTCATTGGGTTGTTTAGCAATAGGAAATGTGATGGTATCATTCATATCCAACACTAAAGGTTTAGTAGGCCATCGTGAATTTTTAGCATCATCTATTTGTTTTTCCGTTTCAGTATGACCGTTCATACATTTCTTAAATTTTTCATTGCCACTCTGCAACTCTTTTCCTATTTCCTTTCCCTGCGGAAGTATATCGTTATTTTTCGTTTGGATATGATCACGCTCAGAGTTTAATCGTTTGCAATCCTCCAATGAATTATCTACAGCCGATGGTATACTATCCATGTTTTCATTAATAGCCATTAATTCTTGCTGGATATTGCTGTCAACATTGAATGGATTTGCAGTATCCGATGTGTGTTTCGTTCTAGTACAGATATCAGTAGTAAGTTTGAATAGAATTGTCTGATGTTTCATAGAAAGGAAATGTGCTCCCATATCGAACCATTTTATCTAAAGTCAAAACAAAATATTCTTATAAAATCGTAAAATATATTTGTCAATACGGCATACAAGTTCTGTACAGCCAGGCAATCCACATGGCACACATCGATATTCACAGATTTCTTCTCGATGTTCTTGGTACAGATTTATAGAGTAGAAACGTTTATGGCAATCAATACACTCGAAATCTGCATGCTCTTTTTCCAAATGAATCTAAAGATGAAATCATTGTTTTACTAAGGTTTTGAAAAGAAATAAAATACTCTATAATCATTATACAATCCATTCCAAGAACATGAAAAACATTCGATTTTAATCATATTGAGTTCACGTACTGTTCCTCGATCAGCATGTGCCTATTCAACAATAAAAAAAAATATTATCATCAAGCTAAATTTTTATTTTACTTGTTTTTTTGCTTGTGTCGTATTACAAAATGAACATGTAAATGGTTCACTAAATTAAAACATATGATTTAGCATGCAAATTATTTTGGTCTAATTTCAAGAGGTGCTCACTTTTCTGGTACTCCCCTAATCGAACACCATCGACACAGCCGGGTTCCACAACATAAAAGTTGTATTGGGTCCAATAATAATAATTTACATAATTCACATAACAGATTAATATCGATGGTTTTTTGGTTGCGTATCCGTAATCCTCCCAATACAACAACAGATTCATTTGAAGTTGCCATCCCAAGTTTCATTCGGCACTAAACGTTGAGTATATTAAGTAGCTGTTTTTCAATCTACAAATCAATGATAAGAAACTGCAAAAACTCGCACATCATTATATACATTTTACATGACTAATTTCAGTATCTGCACAATGATGATTTACAGGCGTATGAGGCTTAGTAAATAATGTAGAGTGCAATTTTTTTATATCGAAACATATGTTAATAAATGAGATGCGGGCATGCACTCAGAACATCGAAAGAAAAAATATGTCGAAAAGACAGTTCGAAAGAAACAATATTGAAACGTGTGTTGGAAAAAACACTGGAAGGGGGAAAATGTGATGAGAATGGATAATGATGAAATTGGCAAGACGGTAAAAAAATTTCTTTTCGTCTTTTCAACGAAGAGAAACATTAGTGCATCAGTGATGAAATCTAACTTAAAAGTAAACCATTCAAATGTTCAATCTCAAAGTACGCTGTTACCATCAAGTTCATTTTTTCTTTGCAATCAAGAATTATAAACTATTTAACAATTTTTCAACATGAATTTGTTTGTTGTTCTCGTGTTCGTTAAACGCATGCTTCCGTTTTTGAATAGTCGTTAATCAACGAAATTCTAAAGATCAGTAAAACATAGAAAAGAAAAGAAAAGCAATTTTGTTTAAAAAAGACATCTTAAATTTGTCGACTTTTTCATGTTCATTCTAAATATTTGTCAGAAATATTTCATAGGACGCTTGTTTACGTTTTTCTATTTGAATGTCATCTTGTGTGAAGAACACCATCGCAAACCATAAAGATAGCACTTGCTGGATTTGCTATCATCAATGAATATTTTTCGAATAGCGAAAACAGTTTTGCCAAATCAATATCATATATAATCGAGGCAGTTAAATTTAACATCAAGTAAAACATAGCGTAGGTTTTAATAAACTGCATGTGTAAATGTGAATCTGCTGACAAAATTAATTTTCTTTTTGAATCAGGCTATAACATATTACAGTAATGATTTAGCTGCGCTATGATTGATCATCATACATTAATTTCTACCGCTTACCTGCATTAACGAGTTCGATTACTCATCTACATCTCTTTAAGTTTCTATATTAAGCATATGAGTACATATTATTCGCATTCGAGCGCAAAGGTCATTTATCAAGGTAATCGACTTTCAAAATATGCTGAATGTTCTTGAAGTGAAGGTAAACTAGAGTAGAAATCACATCAGGGAAAGTTATAAGAAATAAGTGCTAATTCCGTTGAATATTTTCTTTATATTTATTCGCTTTCATGAATGACTTCGATAACTTGAATGGCAACATGTTTATTACTTTTATTGGCATCGATCGATAAACAACAGTTAACAAAACTACCACTCAGTCTTGAAATAATTTATTTTTAAGTTATCTGAAAATACACGAACACCTTGACAACAGTATTGAAACAATGGTAGATAACCAGCTGATGTAATTTCGCCTGTCAGAAGATTTCTTTCCATGAAATGTATTATGCAAAATACTGAAGTTGATTTTTAGATGGTTTATCACATATCTGCATCAAGTATAAGATAATTTTATAATCGAGCCGCACGCGTTCTGTTTAGTAAAGTTATATATGTAGTACTCCCTACGAAAATAAATTTACATTTCTCTTGCGTAATCTTTGCCGCTATTACGTAAGTACATTTACATGTGAATGAGTTCGAGAGAAACCATACATGTGCCCACAATACTATCAGAAGTGTTTGCTGTTTACAGGAACAGTGAACCATTTTTCGAATAAACCGACAAAAAAGAAAGACCACCCTAGGATAATGGCTAATCTGTTTTGCCATTTACACATTATTCACAAGAAATTCTCGAAAATACATAACGATTACAAATTGAAGTATTTCTGAAATGATGTATTATCATTTTTTCAAAGTGTCCGTGGGAAGTTTTGCACTTGGTCAATGAATTACTATCTAATTGAGTATTTATAATAAAAAGTAAAGAATCAAGATTCAATGTTATTTTTTTCAATATTTTCGAAATTTGAGAATGCGAATTGAAATTAGAATGTTAAGAATTCTCAGCGTATCAAACAAAACAAAATTTACATTGCGGTTATCAACTTCAATGAAATGTTAGTAAAACGACAATGAATTTCAATTTGAGTTGTTAACCTAATCATCCATATGGAACCAACAACCATATTCCACTGCTTCAATTTACATTTGTCTGAATTTATCCACTACGTAAATGTATTCACAAAAAGCAAATTTTATCTCCCATAATTTCACCCATTTCAAAGAACAGAATTATCGTAATATGCTACTAATTCAAAAATAATATACTGTTAAATGCTGACTAATGAAAATCAATCCAGGAGAATGATTCCGATAGTGGGATCCTATCGGATTCATGTCGGAATCTTATCGAATATAGTATGGATTTCATCGAACCGACGAAATCCTATTGGTATCCGGATGTGAAACCTACAATCGGAACTCTAGTGTTGGAATCCGATAGGTTCCAGCATTAGAATTTAACAGAATCCAACATAAGCATTCGACCAATGTGTTCTGTTGGCACCATATGCTTATCCATTAGCGATTAAGGAAATTTTTTTCCGTCGGATCTGTTAGTAGGTCCGTGACCAGGAATCTGATCGGGTTTTGTCGGTTTCTCGGATCCCATGAAATTCGATAGGATTCACTGTCGGATTCATTCACCTGGGAAAATTCAGTTTAGACTTCATTAGAGCAAATCGCTCGTTTCCCTTCATGGTTATATCATAAAGAAATATGAAAAACGTGTCTTTATTAATTAACCCTACATATAAATCTATCTCAACTAGTATACTCACTTTGACTAATGCCAAAATGTAGAAGAAACAGTCCAGAAAATGTGATCTCACTACAGAATGAAATTTTAAACGCATACCAATAAATTTATAAGATTACAAAAGGTTGGTTTTTTCCAACTAATTCGTACCAACGCAGTTGGTTTTTTCCAACAGTAACAGAATCGAAAAAAATAAAATTCATCTATATTTACAGAACTGAAAAGTGATAAAGTCTACGATGTAATTTTTCTTTCAACACGCGCCACGCAATCTAATATGATTCATAGGCATGACAAAAACTTGAAAAACTTCAATCGCTGACTACAACTGACTCATTTCTCTTCCAGTAGTATTTTCATATGAAGGCCATCGTGATAAATTCAATAGATGAAGGTCCAACTTGCGGTGAAATGCATATTACTAAATATATTTTTATTCTGGCGTATGCATACATTTTTGTGTGCTCTGTCTCATAATGATAAAATCTCTAACACGAGCATACGTATAGTGTTTTGTTAAGCTTTTTTTCTCTTGTCAACCACAAATACATATATGTTACGCTTGCTTGGGCTAAGTAGTGGTTAAAGAAAAGTATAACGCTATTGGCACAAGTTTAGTATGAGAAATCTAACGGGTTCATAATTTCGCATACAACTGAATCAAACAACAAAATTATGTCAAAGATAGAAAGCAAAATGACATGATATGATTCTTAAAAAACAAAATTTCGATTCATCATATTTTAGATTAAGCAAAAAATATTATAAGCGGAAAGCTTGAAAGAGTAGAAGTCTTTTTTAATGATCTGATTGGTGTTAACGATGGAGATTTTACTATTCAGATAGTTAATGGCATGGATTTAGATGATCAGTAAACTAGATGGTGTGATCAGTAGGAAAAATTATTATAAAATCTATTGATTGAGTAAATGATCAGTTATATATTAAAGTATCAGTAAACTAGTTAAATGATCAGTTGTTAAATTAAAATTTATGTAATAAAATTGTAATATCAGTCAATAAAATAGAGTAACAGTTAGTTAAGGCAAACAATAAATAAAGAAGCCAAGAAGTAGAGTATCTAGAAGTTTACTAATATGACTCTCGCCAATACAGGCGAAACTCAACCACATCTTCAACTATTAGAGCAAACGATATTGATATATGATATGGACTCTTCACAAATCCCATACAGTTTATCTTATGTTTTTGCCAACTTGACGAACGTACAGCAACTTTTGATCCAAAGTTAAATGATTCGAAGCCTGTCGTTACTATTGTGAATTGCTCGAGTTGACTATCGTGAATATTGGCGGATGTTCACCCAGGTCGAATAAGCACGGTCGTAAACGACCATGTACGGTGAAATACGGCCGTGTAAGGTGAAATACGACCGTAAATCCCCGTGTTGTGTACGGTGATTTACGGTCGTATATGCTCGTTTTTGATCGTATACGACCGTATCACGACACGGAGAGTCAGAGTCGTAATACGGAGCCAGGTAATACGGTAAAATACGGTCGTATACGCTCGTTTGCGATCGTATACGGGCCGTATTTATCCGTATACGGACTCCGTAAAGCTCGACCTGGGCACATGCCTTTCGCTAATATTGCCGAAAGTTGGTTCGACATTCGCCAATATACCACCTGAACTCCTGCCAATAATCAGCGAAAATTATACTGGTGAAGATCGAGTACCCCAAAAAGTACATTAAAGTGATTTAGGGTGGGCTATGGCTTTGGCTGAATTTGATGAAATGAATCTAGTGGATACAAACAGCCACAGTCCTCACTCACTCACTATCATATCATGCCCAGACCCACCATCGTGATGGGTATTTGTTTAAAAATTTGAAAACAACTATTGGCAGCAAAGACTTCTCGAGTGGTATGAAAAGAAAGAGAAGTCGACCAGAAAAAGGAAAACGTACTTTGCTGATGCAATAATTTATTTCTGATTTTTCCCATTTCAATTTTTTTCTTTTATTCTATACTATATTTTATGAATAATTTTCATCTTTTCTACTAGTAAAATCTGTCTTATTTAATTATCAAATTTTCTTCTTTTACTTATCAAATTTCATTTTTTTACTGGTACAAATGATATTTTTTTACTGCTATTCTATATAATAAACTGATCACTTTCTCATTATTTACTGGTAATCTAAATACTAATCATTCAATCTTTAAACTGATCATTCAGTCTTTTAACTGATCATTTATAGACTATTAAACTGATCATTTCATCTATTTTACAAATCAAATATTTTGTTGCCATAGTTAATGCTTTATAAGTTAGTAACGATATTATCAGAAAAACAACTGTAATTTGATTGAAATGCGGTTTTTATATGATCGAAAGATATAATGCAGCATATTTTATTTTCACGATGTAAAGCAGACTGAATATTTTATTCGTTTATTTCAAAAATTACGTAACAAAAAAAAATGTCCAGATCGTCAAAATATAAAATTAATTATTTTAGGCTGCTGTAGGCTCACAGGCAGCATTTACAATAAATTACAAAGTCTTCATGAATACAAAATTTTTTATCGAATCGTCATCACATAATTCTTCTGCATAGACTGTAAAAACTACGAGCAAAGTAATAAATCCTTGGGGGTTTCTGAAACGTTTCATATACGGTGAAAGGTTTTATTATTCTACCATTATTTTTTTACAGTATAGTGTTTTCTCAAATAGTCATAGTCGTCGCTGATACATATGCTTGAATTTCTTTGATCAGGTGAAAACCATTCATACTGTTACGAGAGTAATAATGGTAACAGGTAAAGAATGCATTTTCTTTTCAGTAATTTCTAGAACTTATGATCATTAGACTTAAAAGTAATCGTCTGTAACTTTCAAGTTCGCCTGATGAATATTCATCCTAACTTGTTTTGACAGCTGAAAAGCATTCGAAACTTTATTTAAACCATGTTTGAAGTTGATGAAAGAAATCAACTTTAACTTGAAGTAATTATCTTTGCTGCAGATTTGTGAGAGACAGCAATATGTTCAATTCAAGAGAATGCTTAGGTAACGAGTGCATAGTGTATCAGGTACGTGTTGATAAAGCAGTGTATTCTCCTGTGCATTTGATATGTTAAAGTTGACAGTTCAATATCACGAGTACTCTTTTTCGATAGCTATTATCTATTGACTCGATATTAAATAGTCGTACCAAAATGAAGAGTGGTATAACTTAAACTTCTCACGAGGTACTGAATGTATTGATACACATGACAAAGTCGCCTAATGAAAGAAGATCTTTCAAAAATATTCATTCAACTTTATACAATATAACAGAGTTCCACCTCTTTTTAGAAAAATATGTACTTATCTTTTGTTTATATCGCAACCATATCACACCCTATCCATCGGATAGTATTTTTTTTAATAGAATTTATCGTCGTTTATTTCAATATCGATTGCACACCTCTCATTGAATTGAGCAATCCTTAACTTTAATTTCTTAAATCAATTGATGTAATTGTGGTTATTTAATAGAAATATGGTAGATGTAAAACGCTTGATTCTATATTTGCACACACTCTTATCATGATTTCATGGTCTTTTCTTATTTTTTGTCTCTTATCTGCCACGTTGAATTCAAGTAACCGACATAATAAGATAGATATCATTACTTTATTCTTATTGTTAGAGATAACAATCCAGATTTCACGATTGTGCTTGATATTATTTCATTTTTAGAGATGAGCGATCCACTTAAACGTGTTGCTATCGTTGGGAGTGGTAATTGGTATGTATTGAAATTCAAGTTTTATATGAATACTATTTTTCTATTCTAATCATTAGGGGTTCGACCATAGCAAAAATTATTGGCAATAATATTGTAAAATTTAATACATTTGAAAATGAAGTACGCATGTATGTTTATGAAGAAATGGTCGATGGACGAAAATTAACTGAAATTATTAATGAAGAACATGAGAACACCAAATATTTACCAGGCCACAAATTTACGCCCAACATTGTGAGTTCGATTTTCTTATATAATATCAAATCATCTATAGAAATTCTTCAATTAAATACTCTTAACAAAAACATCTTACCTAGGTAGCTTACGCAGATGTAGTTGAAACTATCAAAGATGCTGATATTTTACTATTTATTTTGCCACATCAATTTGTTGAACGAACATGTAATGCGATTAAATCGCATGTAAAACCTGGTGCTTTTTCTGTATCTTTTTCGAAGGTATTTTATTACACTGAGTCATGCATAAATTGATCGATTTATTTCTTAAGGGCTTTTATGTCGGCAAGGATAGTAGTGTTGAATTGCTATCAACAGCAATAGCTCGTTTACTGGGAATACCTTGCTATGTTGTAATGGGTGCAAATATAGCCTCTGAAGTAGCGTCGGGAACATTTTGTGAAGCAACAGTTGGCGCACGTAATTATGAACATGGACAGATGGTTAAAGGTCTTCTTCAAACTGAAGAATTTCGTATTGTTATTAAGCCCGATACAGAAGTTATTGAAGTACTGGGTGCATTAAAAAATATTGTTGCTGTAGCGGCAGGATTTTCCGATGGACTAGGATATGGTGATAATACGAAAGCTGCTGTTATTCGTCTTGGATTAAAAGAGATGGTTAAATTTTGTGAAGAATTTTTTCCGGGTTTGTTATTCGTTGTAGGAAAATATTGTAACATTAATTTAATTCATAGGACATCATCCACACATATTTTTGGAATCATGTGGTGTTGCAGATCTCGTAACAACTTGTTATGGTGGTCGTAATCGTAAAGTAGCTGCAGCATTTGTTAAAACTGGTAAAGATATTAAAACATTGGAAGCAGAAATGCTCAATGGACAAAAATTGCAAGGCCCTGATGCAGCTGCTGAAGTTAAAGAATGGCTCAAAGAAAAAGGACAAGCTAATAAGTTAGTGTTTTATTTTATTGAACTACAGAATATATTCTTCGTTTTCCTTTAGATTTCCATTGTTTACAGCCGTGCATGATATATGTGAACGACGAATTGAACCGACAGCATTAATTGATGCTCTTCGTTATCATCCAGAATTCTGGTAAACACAATAGCTAGTCAATATAAACGTTTTGTCAATGAATAGTCTATCAATTTTACATCATTATAACTTTTGATTATTGAAAACTAACTGTGATATGTGACCTTGTGTTCTTTTCTATTCTACGTTTATATGCATGCCTCTTTAGTTTTCACGTGATTTCTTGTATGTGTCGTCTGATGTTTTTTTTCTTATCGAATGATCATCTTCGAGTAGTTCAACGGTTGATTAATGGGACACTTGAACAAACGTATATTAGATAAAAAGGAACATTAAACACGTATTAAATTTTGTTACTCAAACGACAGTATAGGAATTGATCAAGATTGTTACAATACTCATGAAACAACCCATTTTTGTTTTCAATAGAATGATTCATCCAACCAGAAAACCAGCTGGTCTTTTGTTTTGTTGATAGAAACAGGTACAGAAAATTGAAAATTGAAAAAGAAGGTACGTACTCACATTGACAATGGAGGTGTTTCAGGTGATAAGCAAAAGCGTTGAAGTTTTTTTGTGTCAAATGAACGCTCTCATCATGAAACTAACATGGTTAAAATATTAGCGACTGTTGGCTTGTCTAGAGGGAGGTATTCGATTTTTCAGTGAATTTTCTGTGCGGGACCCACTTTCCCAGCAAAGTCGTATTTTCGAATTTGAACCTGAAACTTTGTATGCGTGAAGGTCTCAATGAGAATAACTTACAGAAAAAAATTCAGAAGTTTTGAACAAACTATATCCGAGATATGAGTCTCCCTAAATAGTGGCGATTTTCTATGGAAGTCATATATTTTCAGAGATTTATATCTCGGATATAGTTTGTCCAAAACTTCTGAATTTTTTTTCTGTAAGTTATTCTCATTGAGACCTTCACGCATACAAAGTTTCAGGTTCAAATTCGAAAATACGACTTTGCTGGGAAAGTGGGTCCCGCACAGAAAATTCACTGGAAAATCGAATATCTCCCTCTAGACAAGCCAACAGCCGCTAATATTTTAACCATGTTAGTTTCATNATGAGAGCTTTCATTTGACATAAAAAACTTCAACGTTTTTGCTTATCACCTGAAACGCCTGCATTGTGAGAAAAGTTCATTGTCGTATAAGACCATTAAATGAAAAGAGAAACCTTGCAAACCTGTTGCTTAAAATAACTATTCGTATAAGTCATAATAATTGTAAATGTTGTCTCTGTTTTCCCTTGTTTAGCCCTTATCCCATAACCAAATAGCTGAAAATAATTTTATGATAGACATATTTTTTAATTGTAAAACAAGGTCTCCAATGCATAAACAAATCTTTTGACATGATGTGCTGAAAAAGAAGCAGAATGTCTTATTTTGTTCGTCAAAATTTAACACTATATGTTTGTGAGTGTGAGAATAGAGCAGAAAATTTCTCTTAAAAATTATCCGACACATTGTCTAATCTTCTTTGCTTGAAACACATCAGCGCGTTGCTTTGATATTATAAGAAGAACCGAAGAAGTTGCTTTTTCTTTTCTTTCTGCTTATTCAACAATCTAGCAGTTTGTTGTATAAGAAGAACCGAAAAAGTTGCTTTTTCTTTTCTTTCTGCTTATTCAACAATCTAGCAGTTTGTTGAAAAGAAAAGTAATAAAAAGAACGAGATCAGATGAAGTTACTCAAACGCAAATACTGTGCGTTGCTACGGAGAAAATTTTTCTTCCCACAGGCCGCCGTCGAAGAAAAAAACTCTCTCTTTCTATTTTACTTTTAGTTCTACTATTAATAACGACCGTCAATTTTAATAGGCGTCATCTCAAACGAGAAATTCACAATATCAGAAATTGTTTTAAAATCAGTTTCTAACTATGTCGTTCCCGGCGAAACCAAGCAAAGAAGAAGTTAAAAAAGTAAGATCTATTTGTGAGTTTTCTTTTTAATGACTTGTTTTCTGCAGTTATTTAAACAATTTGATAATGGAAATGGACATTTATCGTTAGCAGAAATCGATCGAGCTATCACACACTTTTATCCTCAACTTGGCATAAAAAAGAATGCTATTATGAGAGCATACAAAGCAGCTGATGCCAGCGGAGTACGAGATATATTTTAATTTTATGTTAGAAATCATTCTTTTCTTGTAGAATGGTTTTGTCGAATTAAAAGAATTCGCAAAGATTCTGGAATTGCTGCACTATTATAATCATATAAGTCTCCTATTTGAAGAATTAGATACGAATGATGATCATCGTATTAGCTATACTGAATTTAAGAGAGGCTTTGAATTATTAGGTGAAGAGACTGATGATGAAAGTTATTTAAAAAACGAATTTAGCCAAATCGACACCAATCATGGTGGCTTTATTTTATTTGATGAAGTAAGATAAAATTTAATTAACAGATGTATGTTATGTTCTTTTTTCTAGTTCTGTATGTATATGGCAAACAGAAAATTAGAGTAAACCATTGAAGAATAAGAAGGAAAAAATATTTGTTTTTATGTATCAGGTGTTTATCTAAAATAAAAGTGTGTTGTCAGTGACAAATGTTTGTTCTAGTTTACAAAAGTTTGATGTGCATTGTGAAAAGTTTCTTTATTAATGTTTGAATCAGGCAGCTAAACTAAAGATTTATCTATTCGATATCGATGTGTCTATCTTTTTCTGATATTCATTACAAAATCAGATGTTGACGAGAGAAAACTTTATACATATCAGGATCAATGCCATTATTATTTGTAAAGTAATCGCATTCTTCAGCATTTTATTAAGCGTGGTTAATGATTGACGTATATAATTTAGAATGTATTTGATTAAAAAAATGTTAATTTATTGATAGGATTTGTGTGAACAATACTTTTCTCATATTTGTTTTCTGCGTAGTAAATATTGGACTAGGTAGATATAAAAATTCACGGTTTCGAATGGGTTCAGAACAAATATATCCTACATTATTAATTGTTGTTCTGCCGAAAATAGAATTATGAATCACAATAGTTATTGAGATTTACCCGTAAACCTTGAAATGATATTTAAAGTAAATTCATTTTGTTGTCACATATCATTGCTGTAATAAAAGTTTATCTGATTTGACCTTTTAAGATACTGATTGATAGAGAATGCAAAAGTATAATGAAATTGCAAAACGAACGACCTGGTAAAGGTAACAAAAAAACATTCGACTTTATATGAATTATGTACAAAAATAGTTCGCCAAGTGAAAAGTGAAAGAAACTGTAAACTGTCGTTAAAAACAAGTAGTAGAAAAATATTGTATTACAGGTTTATTCAACTTGTTACAACCAAATGAAAATCGTATTCAGCCGTTTGACTAAGTCAATCCTTCTTACTATTAATGCTCTTATTTTCAGTAAACTGACAATACTCGTTAAAAGATTTCACGTCAATCAATTAGAATTTATCTTGCATGCTACATGAATAAACGTATGGTTAGCAATCTATTTAAGCAAGAACGTATCAAATGTCTGCAAAAAAGAATAAAAAGCATTCAACTATTTGAACATGCAATGTTAGAATGTGCATTATTGCATAAAAACACCATAAGCAATATCCATCGTCGTTATTTTGAAAAATCATTCATCAAGAACCTTCCAAAGGGTAGACCAAACACGTATTGTATCATTTATGCAAAACAACAACACAACTTTCTTCGACAAATTATGTGACTTTACAATGCATAAGAAATTTTGTTTCATTTTGCTTTAATTCTCTCTCTCTTTTTTTCCTCCGGTTCTATCATATCTACATTCTCGTGACCTACTTATCAGCCACTCAATTCGAACGTCTATTTTATATATACACGTGCATGTCGTAGTCGTAGTAACAACCGGACATATATTGTGATCATGCTACTCCGCCGTCGTTCTGTTGTGTATCGTTATCTCTGTTTGTAATATCTTATTATTTTTGGCTGTCAACACCCAAGAGGTGAATTGGTCATTCCAATAAACTAAAGCTTTAAATTAAAAAAAAAATTAAGCAAGAGTGAATCATAGAGAAATTTCCAACCAATGAAAAATAGATAAGATTTCCTGGTGTATATTTCATTGAATTGTTACTAAGTTTATTTATCCTTAATATTTTTTAATAAAAAGCTTCAAATATTAATTGATATTACAATCATGATCGCATAATCAACATAGCAAATTGCAAAAGCTCGCTTTATAATTAATACTGATTTGCCAGTAGATCGTATAATCTTTGTCTGAAAATAATCTTTAATTAATGCCCTGGATAGGGTTTTCTGCTCAGATGAAAGTATTTTTTTTTGCTTATCTTCGAAAAAAGTACCATACGAAGGTTAGATAAGTGCATAAATGTAGACACGATTTTTTTAGAACAAACAGAATTCTAGAGTATGATTATACAAGATTCAATTTTCGTGTGGTTCAACAAATTAGTATTATTTTTTTATTGAATAAAATTTTAAGAGTCTAGATAAATATGATGTTCATTTAATTAATAAGTGCTTAATATTGTTTGAAAAAAACTACAATCCTAATCACATTCAACACTTGATATATGTGATATCGGAGCTATGCGATTGTCACGCATACCTTGTTGACAGCACACTCTCCAATATTTTTTCATCAGTAAATATTTTACTTGTCGTCGAAATCGCTTTGATGAAATTAAAAATAAATAGAATGATCCCTAGAAAAAAAATTAACATACGATTTTAATAGCAAAAACAAAAAACTAAATAACATACAGCGTAACTTAAATAGAATAAAGAATAAGCAACGGCTCCCGCCAGTTGTAGAATCGCTTTTTGAACTGGATCAATTTGAGTTAATTGAACCTGTATGGTGTATATACGATCAATAATATACGGTAGTGTAACTGTCACCAAAAATACTACACGAGCAAGAATCATTGCAGTCAGTTGTCTATCAAGTCTACGTCGGAAAATTGCTATTCGACTTTATACAATACGACGAACATTGATATAGACTAGTGTAGCAAATATTGACATAATCACGATCGGTAGCAGTCCAGACAGTATTAAATAATAAATATATGTAACATAGATATTAAATCCATCATAATATGTTGCGCATCCGTATACGGGTAGACTTTTCATGATAACTATGAATGGAATTCCATGTGCAATCCAAACTATCACAGCACCGCAAGTAAGGCGACGAGCAAGTTTGAGAGTACTTAATTGTTTTAAAAACGGATTAAAACGAGTTGATAAATACTGATCAATAGCAGCAAAACAAACAATACTAAGTGATTTAAGTGTAAAACTTGTGCCAAATGATTGTCTCAATTTACACCAGACGATGGATCGTTGCGTTAGATCATTATTGAAACCATTGATGGCAATACGAGACGTAAAGAAAACAAGTAGATGAATAGAGTTAACGAATGATTCAGCGGTAAGATAGAATGCCGATTGTTTCATTCGAAATGATCTTGAACTTGTAAAAACTATGATGTCAATTGAATGATCAAAAATACCAGCAAATAAAACTGCAAAACTTACACAAATAGTATAATTTTGCGAAATATTAAGAATTTCTTGTGCCTGTAGTTCCATTGACATGCTGTTACATAGGCGGCGGAGCCATTAGGCTTGTGGAGGCTCAGATATTTGAAAAGAATACAGATTTCGTCGTGATTTACTTAACTTACAATATATTAGGAAATCTGTTTCATGAATATTGTAAATTATTGCATTTATAGTTAACAAATCTCACTTCAACGGCTACGGCTCAGANCAGTGTTATAAATGGAATAAAGACATCTACGATCAATAATGACACAACAACGCTTTAATCATGCCTTTATTTCTCATATTCATTAAGGAAAACTAGATCAGTTAGACATGAAGAGCATTTGTTCTGAGTGTATTGCGAAAAAACTAGAGAAAAGACGTTACTGGGTATGAACAATAGTTTTTGTACTTATGATATGTTTACTTTAGTCAAAGTTTAAGATTTTTTTATGCTTATGTAGATAAGGAAATAAAAATTTTGATAGTAACGGGTGGGCCATAAAGAATGATGGGTTTCGTATTTCTCGATTATCTCCGCGAGTTTTCATTCGTTCGAGCTGATCTTTTTTTTGAAAGAATCGTCGTTCGATTCTCTACAAATACGGATATTTTTATTATCTGATATAATTTCCTTTGTCTTGAGACAA
>OENM01001974.1:4757-23733 GCA_900239745.1 Rotaria magnacalcarata | reverse complement strand
AATTTTCCAAGTATAAAATTCAAGGAATCTACAGTTCACTAAGCAGAATTTAATATCTAGTAAGAAATAGAATTTTTTAGTCGAATATTCTACCGGGACTTCTTTTTTTTTGAGAGTACTCGATGACCTTTCGCCATTTCAATAGCTAGAAGGTTCGTTCGAGTGTCGTTTGATAGAGCATGAAAAAATAGGAGGTTTAGTAAGCGGAGAGTTTTTGATAGGAATTTAGGGTGAGCCGATAAAAGGGTTTTCTTTTTGGTTTTTCTTTATGAATCGTGCGAAAATGGCGTCTCGTGAAGAAATTTTTTTGTTGTAATTTTTAGATTGAGTTTTTCGTAGTTCGTGATATATTTCGATTGCTTTTATACGTGTTAGATTTGTTTGGTTGGTCTGATCGAAAGGTCAACCTGACCCTTGTCCTATAATCTGCTTGTATAGTGTTGTGTAGGTCATATTGGGGTTTAATTTTTGATGCATTGTTTCGTTGGATTATGATATTGAATATTTCCCTGTTCGATTGTGCTCTGGGCTACTCTGGTTCATGTGTGGGAAGATTGTTGCGTATTTGTTTTATTATTTTTATTTAATGGCATAACGTAAAGTAAACGATATTGGAACTTTGGTTGTCAGTGTTTTGAACGGATTTTTTTTCGTTTTTATATATTAATTGTAGATGGATGACTGTTCCCACGTGTCGCAATATATGAGGTGTTTCAATAACTAGCTTTTTCCGATTGAAATGATTTGAACATCTATGAATTTAGTTTCTTAAAAATTGGTAATTCTAATTGAAGCATTGTTTTTCTAAATGTTGTATTTAATATTGATTTTGAATCCAATCAATGGAAGTCTGTTTTGAGATAGTGTAAATATTTCAGATTTTTTATTATCGGAAAAGTTAATAGAAATTCAAGTATGCTATTATCGAGGATTGTAGTTCGTCAAGGATTTAGTTGATGTATTCATTATTTTAATTCTAATAGATTGAAGGAGATATCAATATTAGTAATGTTTTTCTTTTTATTGTGGGAAACTCTTGTGGGAGTGTGTTATTATTGTTTATTTAATTATATATTTCTCCTTGCTTGTGGTATTGGTTAGAATTGATGAATTTTTCATTTTCTAGTACTAGAAACTGATAGGAGAGCTATATTTGACTGGTCTNTCAACCTGACCCCTCTCCTGTAACCAGCTTGTATAGTGTTGTGTAGGTCATTTCGGGGTTAAATTTTTGATGCATTGTTTCGTTGGATTATGATATTGAATATTTCCTTGTTCGATTGTGCTCCTGGCTACTCTGGTTCATGTGTGGGAAGATTGTTGTGTATTTTGTCTTTTTATTTTTATTTAATGGCATAACGTAAAATAAATGATATTGGAACTTTGATTGTCAGTTTTTTTAACGGATTTTTTTTTGTTTTTATATTTTAATTGTAGATGGATGACTGTTACCGCGTGTCGCAATATATGAGGTTTTTGAATAACTAGCTTTTTTCCGATTGAAATGATTTGAACATCTATGAATTTAGTTTCTTAAAAATTGGGAATTCTAATTGAAGCATTGTTTTTCTAAAGGTTGTGTTTAATATTGATTTTGTATCCGATCAATGGAAGTCTGTTTTGAGATAGAGTAAATATTTCAGGTTCTTTATTATCGGAGAAGTTAATAGAAATTCAAGTATGCTATTATCGAGGATTGTAGTGCGTCAAGGATTTAGTTGATGCATTCATTATTTTAATTCAAATTGGTTGAAAGAGATGTCGATATTAGGAACCTTTTTCTTTTTGTTGTAGGGAACTCATATGGGACTGTGTTAGTATGGTTTAATTAAATATGTATTTTCTCTTGATAGTGGAATTGCTTAGAACAGGTGAATTTTCAATCTCGAATACTACAAACTGACCGTAGAGCTATATTTGACTGCTCTTATTTTGAAAGATATAGAAATAAGCTAAAATATCGAATATCTAAAAGAATTTAATATATACTATATCGATTCATTCATGATTATATTCTTGAAAGAGGAACCAAATAATTCATAATTAGATATCAATGGTAGTATTAGTAAGAGTGATATTGAAATAAAACGGTATCCTATAAATAATGTATTATAGTACTTTGAACTATTTAATGAGGAAATCCACTTTTGTATGCTCATTTATGCATTGATTAGACAAAAGCTAATTTTCGATAGAAAACTCCAATAATATTCTATTTGTAAACATTGAATATATGTGATTAGGAAATCTTAAAATTAAGACATTATTTGGAACTAATCAAAAATCTATTTTGAAAAGGATCAATTTTATTCAAATATTCAGTTCTTATTGAAATCATGTGTTTGTTCATCTTTTCTTCTATGACTTAATATTCTACATTATATTTTCTTAGTTTTCGGTTTATATACTAACATCTTGGAGACAAAACTAATACAAATTCTTACAACGTGAAACTTTGCCCTACAATTGTTTTAATCTAAAACATTTTGAATAATAAACGTTTAGAAATTCACTTTTTAGTAGGATACTATACATTATCTCGAATTGATTTGAATTTTCTTGAAAACTAGTAATCGAAATCTGATTAAGAAAGATTGAAACGCGTGCTAATAGTTACAAGACTATTGAATTTAATTCAGAATTCTATATAGATTATCACACTTTGTTTAAGATTTCCTTTAATTTTGAAATTATGTTCTTATTATTGTGTGGAAGCTTTAACGGCTTCGAATATTTTTATATTTGAATGAGTTTCTACTTTATGTAACAATAGAATTCGAAGATACATGACGAGTCCTTTTTCGAGGAAGACGAAACGCGTCGTGTCGATCTCGGTTTCTTCAAACATTATTTCTAATTGTGAAATATTTTTATCATTATAAAATAGAATTTTCTAAAAAATTATTCTCTTTTTATAACAGTATAAATAGTCTTGTTGATTTTTAAAATTATTTTAAATAATTATATAGAACTTAAGCCATCTGATGAGTTCCTTAAGCAAGATCGAAACGCGTCATGGCTGCTTCTGACACCCTCATGTAATACTTTTAATCTAAAATAAATTTTAATAGTAATTTAATATTTTTATATGGATTTCAATACGGATTTATTCATAAATACTTCAGCGTTTGAGAGTTTTTTTATATACGTACTAATAGATTGTAAATCTGACCGTAGAGTCCCTTAAACAAGGACGAAATTATGATCATGGCATGCTACTATCTTCATGATGAAATTCAACCATCTGAGAAGTACTTCATCGTCAGCGAAGTCGAAATCGGTCAGAGTTGCTCGTACTTTCATCTGATTGGTTCTTACAAATGACCATCATTCAATTACCGATTTCTTTCTCAGAAACATTTTCAATATATGTACCCAGAAACGATAGATATAGATATGTGATATTCGTATCACATGGAATTCTATTGTAATCGCTTGTAGCCTAAAGCAAACGATGAGGCTTAAAGTCGTTTTGACACTTTGTGTCACCACTATCAGTGACTAATTTTCAAAGTTTTGTTTTTGATAGCATCTAATATCAATTCTAACAGCATATACAAGTAAACCATCTAATGAGATTCTTATTAAACAAGGTTGATACTCGTCGTGCGATGCTTTCAGTTTATAAGCTCTTTAATAATTTGCTTTCATGTGTCAGTGTAGAAGGTATTTTAATTGATCCTTGTCATCGATTAAGATGTCTTAAACCACATGACGAGACGCCTGAGAAAGGACGAAACATGAATTCATTTTGATTTTTATTAATTTTACTAAACTATCATTGATCGATATGTAGTTATTTAGATTCTAAAATTACCTGATAATGACTGTCTAAGACACAGTCGAAACGCGTCGTAAGTAGCTTCAAATCTAAAACGTTTCCATTCTAAACACACATCCGTGTCTAGAAGAGTCGAAACCATCTGATGAGGACCATAAAAACAAGTTCGATGTTTGAATGATGATAGACTTGCTACACCATATATCCTAGAGATATGAGATCTTATGAATCATGTATTATCATCATATAATCGCATGTACATACCGTCAAAAAATTTCATCATAAATCACATATGCTATTATTTAATTTAAGGACATATCATAAATATAGCATGTAATTCTATTGGTTCATTATGAGGGCAATGTGTAAATATACCGTGTAATTCTATTGGTTCGTTAAGAGGACACATTCTAAACACGACCTGTAATTCGATTGGTTCGTTATGAGGACAAATTCTAAACACATCATGTAATTCAATTGGTTCGCTACGAGGACAAATTCTAAATACACCATATAATTTCATTGGTTCAATAGTAGATCATTTGTTTCCGATCCAGGCACGAAGAATAACTATAAATAGAGCTTTTTTTTTTTTTAATACAATCAAAATGGCACGTACTACCATATCAGTTAACTCAGAAACGAATGCGTTCGGTTCGCGCCGAGTTGGACAGGTCCATGTAAATATTTTTCAATCTATTTAAAATGATAAAATTTAATCGTTTTACTTTAGGGTTTAGTCAAAACTACAATGGACTTGGTCTTCGTGAAGACTGTTCACGTAAAAATCATAGTAAGCAGAGATCCATACTAAATGATATATCTTTATATATATATATATATAATTTTAGAAATACGATTTGCCACAAGCACCAACCGACGATAATGATAACGATGACGTCGACGTGATGATTATCGACGATAGTGATGACGATGATACTAATAGTATTATTAGTATTAGTAGTGATACTGATACTAATACAACTATTACTCTCAGTAGCGATAGCGATACTGATACTAATACAACTATTACTATCAGTAGCGATAGCGATACTGATACTAATACAACTATTACTATCAGTAGCGATAGCGATACTGATAGTACTATTACTATTAGTAATGATACCAATAGCATAGCCAGTATTATCAGTGATCCATCCACAGACACTAATGACGATATGGACATATATTGATTCGATTAATTTTCTTTTTTTTTACTTATGTAAAATTGTGTACAAAATAAGTTGAAACAATAAACTATGAACGAACTTGAATTAAATTTTTTTTAATTGTTTGCATGATATTCGAATTCATGCTAACGTACACGTAATCATATCCACGTGTATAATTTTTTTGCTGCAAGACAGTGTCAAATCCGCTCTATATCGTATCGAACAGCTTTGCGACGTTTTACAGATTAGGATTGTCTATCCTCACATAGTAGTATACTTTCATATGAGACGTTCTCCTATACACTAACTTCTAGTTATATAAGAAGAAGAAGAATACCCTGCCTTTCGGCTACCTTGCGGTGTGGGGTGTTGTCCGAGGACAATTTTAAGGGTTTGATTTTTTCCTACATCTATTGCTAAATGTAGCTCTGGACAGAAAGCCGGCCTGACTCAGAGTTCTTCGCGGTTAATTGCTTAAGCTCTCCGTACACATTGACTAACAACATACTAGCTACAAGAGCTATTTAATGTATATCACACGTAGTCAGTTTCTTATCGGATGAGTGATCGGAGATAATATAGCCGTTAGTAATTTATCCAAGGTGATTCTATAACTGAATGGAGCCGAAGTTCGATCACAGTATCTTGTGAATATTTGTCAAATATCTTAACCATTCAGTCATAGCGGCTTAGTTATAGAAACCTTAGCATTACTATGGTATAGTCTGTATGAAAAAGGAAAATCCGACTCTCTACAAAATATTTCTCTCGTATTTATTGATTCTCATCAAGATTTTTGAGTCACAGTTCGAGTTAGAAAAGCAAATAAATATATAGCTATTTTCACTAATAATATATAGTACATCATCTCCTACTTACAACCCTGACACCTAGGAGAAGAAACCTTACCTATTAATATACTTCTAACGATACACACACACACTATTTTCTTTTTGTTTTACTTATAAGATACTTTTCGGACTAGTGATTTCAATAGATATTCATTGCTAATTTGTAGATACTGATTGTTATAATATAAGGACCAATGGAATCGAATGGAATCACTTTTTAGTGTTAGTCTAGAAACTCTCGTTTGAATGAACTTTTTACTCTATCGATTTCGATCATACTATAGAGAACTTCACACTAATTCTGTTCAAATGATTATCACATTTTTTGTACTATTCATAGAGATAAATATTGATATCCATCAGTTTGAATAACTTTCAATGTTCTATAAAGCTAGATTCATGTTTTAATAGAGCTAGACTTTAAATAGTTCATTGACTCATGTAAGTATAATTATTTCATCAAGGTATTACAATTTAGATAACGACGGACATGTATCTAAATAGCAAGATGCTTCATTCTATCGGTCTATTTTCTGTTTTTTAACGCATACTCAGTGGCATAGCTAGGCGGGTGACCATTTGACAATTGCCCGATACTGAAAAATCCCGATACACATATATGTTTGACGATAAATCGTTTTGTTGTAAAACATTGCTTTGAAAAACAATGTCTCTTATTGTGATCTAATCAAATGATTCAGAAAGATGAACTAACAATATTTTTTCATTAAATCGAAGGTTATAAGACTAAAAGTTCAACAGTATCTTTTCGCCAACGTACTCGCTAACTCATTCGCTTATACAAGCGTGAATGACTGCTTAGTGATCTTGGTGAGCACATCCAACCATATCGAACGGAAATAGTTGATACAATTCAAACTTAAACGTCAACAATTTGATGATGTAGACTATGAGATGATTCTCACATCTTCCGAATGAAACACCTATGCAAACGAAGTAGAAAATGTAGACGAAAACGAATTCAATCTAGAAATGGAAGTTCTTCGAAAATACAATAGAGAATTTCGAGTGGTGGCAACAACATAATAATGTCTGTAACTTTATAATATATATATATAAGTAAACATCAAAAGTATACCGGTGAAAATTTGCAGCAATGATAAGATTCAATAGCAATATATTTCGAGTAGTGTTTCTCATTGTTTAACAGAATAGGACGAATTAATTGTCGACATTGTCCAAAAAAAGTAACCTTTGTTCTTATTTAACACAATGGTAGCTGTTCACACCCTCTCTTAAACTACCTGATGGTGACCCTCCAGAAAGGTCGAAATCTAGATCGTAGTAAATTTCTTTAAAAAAAATACACATCCACATCCACTGACTGATACTGCATTGAGGTCAACAATTCATATGGAAAATGATGATTTTTTTTTCAAATGATGGAAATACATTTTTTATTCGTTTCTAGATTACACTCACATATCCCGCGTACTACTTCCATCGAATTTGAGGAGCAAGATCTGTCGAGAGTATAGCCTGTAAGTTTTCACAAGCCTTCCATTTGAGCCAATCGATGGTGATATCAGCAGCGTACGATGTATAGGTACTGTTATTTGAAAGACTCTCAGTAAGATGATGATAGGAAAAAGCAACAGTGATGCTTCCATTTTGATTGCTGACTATGACATAAATATACGTGGCAGTGCCATCTTTTCCACCGATTTTGAATTCGGCGTCAATATATTCACTGCTTGCATTGCCAGAAAGTTCAGCATTGAGAAGTAATGTACGTATAAATTCGTTGCCACCAGGTTTGTCATTGATATGCCAGTTGTCTGCCGTCGCTGTTATGTAGCTCTTGGCTTCACTGACGCTTGCAAGAGTTTTGCAGCTTTTTATCGTCTTATGGTTCCATGTCACGGACGATTTACGCCAAAATTCTTCACACGTATTAACATATTGTTGGTTAATTTGAACAATTGCATTTTTAGGTTTACTTGAACTGCCACCCATGACTCTTTTTTTAAAACAAAGTCTAAAAGCATGCACATACTCGCAGTAGAAGTTTCTCGGAAGTGTAAATGTAACATTATTAAACTAAATGCTTCATAAAACGAACAGTTACTAATCTTTCCAAAAATATTATGAGTCAGTGTTCACAAAGTTTGATTCCAGTTTCACATAATAGACTATCGAACGTTAAATCGGAAGTATCGGTGCTACAGAAGTCCAACAGAGAAATTAGCCATTGAGGCAAAGGGTAAAGACTAGGGAAGAGAACAGGGAAGCTCATCTGGTCAACATAACGACAACTGAATTATCAGTTTTATATTTCATACTTTCCTATTGCAACCTACTAATAGAAATAAGAAAAATATGTATATCAAGTTTATCCAGAGCAAAGCAAAAAAAAAATTAATTCGTAAATTAAATCACATGTTCAACAGAATCTGTTTTCTAGCTCATTCGACAGGATGAATTGGACGAAGCAGTCGATTGCATATCTGTATCGGAGATATTTCCATGCTGACCATCATCATACTTACCAAGACGTAAAGAAGGCGAATTATTAAGAGCCCCTGCATGAATTTTCAGGCTTTCTTCTGCTTTCGTCCGCAACCACTTCATACCGGGTTTTATGTTCAAGGGAGTTCCTTTTCCTCCTGTGTTGCACCCGAAGGAATTTGTCACTTGTTGTAGACAATGGTAAATTTCACGCATTTGGCCCCGTTGACTTCGAATTGCTACCATTATATGTATGATCATTTCCTGATCATCTCTAAAAAAATATTCCCGCCAGTATGTATGCTTTCCATCGTCGATTGCCTGATTTAAATCGTTAATAAATGCATCCCCTTGCGTTGTATTAGGAACTTGCCAGATTTCTGACATACTTTTAATGTAGTAGTGAGCATCAGTGATCTTGTCTAAACTTTTTGCTCCACTTGTGGATGTATAGTGCCATGATTGTAGCTCTTGATCTACATTATCGCATTCCATCCTTGTTTTATCATGTCGCTGAGTTTGAACGACATCAGTTGTCTGTTGTTGGATTCTGCTGTTATGAGCACCTACACTCTGATATTCTGTCAGTGTTCTTGTTTGACCAGGACTGTTGTGTTGGACTAGTTGTCTTTGATTATCGTCATACAATGATGGATTAGTAGAATATGATTCAGAATAGTTGGCAGTATTTGAATATGATATCGAATTTTGTGACTTTTTCGGGCCCATTATGCTTTCGTCTATAGGAAATTTAGATTTATAGAAAGTATCCATATAGAGAGTATCCTCTACCTAATTCCATTGACTTCTTAGGATAATGAAATTAAATCATATTAGGATTTCAGAGAAATTCTTATATTCCTCGAAAAATGGACTTATATAACTACGAGAGTGAAACAGAGCAAAAAAAGAGACTCTTCATTCAAATTTACACTCAGATGAAGTAAATCACAGATATAGTACCTACTTCTTTTTAAATTCTTTCCTCTAGGAGAATGATAATCTGTTAATCGGAAGTTATCTATCGATTAACATTGACAAAATTGTGGAATTCAGTCATTATCAATATAATATCTACATTTGCCATTTAATTAGATGACTTCTTGTGTATAAGAAAACATTGATCTATTTGAAAGTTTCCATCGAAGTTCATGAAAGCGACCGTATCAATGCCTCATGAAGTTGTAATCAACAGTACTTACAAAATGTCGATGAGTGTCTTCCAGAAAATCTCAAGCTCACATTCAAGATTTCATTCGATCAATATGGGCTTTCTGAGGTAGGTATGCACCAGCTCTATAGAGTCGATATCAAAGATGAATGTTTTTCTATGTCTACTGCTCCAAGTTCTTACCAGCCCTCTAGGGCCATTTGTAGTCAGTTTTGATATATAAAAACTTTCATCTTCGATATCGACTTTATAGGACTGGATCTTAGTTTGAGTCTCGAGACCAAATGTCAGGGGAACCACAGTCATGGAACTGTTTTTGATAATGAGCTATGTAGCCCTCGCTGTGCTTAAATGAACTAATCGTTCGATGGAACACAATATCTAACACAACTGGTTCCATTGTCAGTTCTCTTCATTGGACACTTGTTAGACAACATAAGGAATAAGAATCTTCGTGGTCATTATTCTGGTCGGCGTATGTTAGAATTTCAGTTTTCTCCTAAATTAATTACCTATTGGCAGTATATTCTGATTTTACAACAAATTTATATACATTATAAGGTTCATAGACAATCAAAAGTCTGAAATTTTAAGTTCACAGACAAAAAAAAAGTAGTCATCTTATCGCATTCATCATGAAACACAACATACCTTCAGTTAGAAACGAGATACACTGATCAAAATGTTCTCACTTCACAAATGAGTCTTTTGAAAACTCTTAACAATATATAGACTTCACTTGCACCTTAGATAACATGATAAGACGCACAAAGTAAACATTCAATGTAGGAAGAAACCTATGCACATGTTAGAATCAACACTCATCTACAATTCTTGAAACTTCTTTCTTTAGTATTTATTGAGGACGGTAATAAAAAAAGAGACTTCTTTCTCTATAACAACGACCGGCACTGAATCATACATTTTCTCTGTCTATACCACTATGTAAACAATCCGAACATCTCGACCTACGCATCTCTTGAACAAAGCAGAACATAGAAAATATTTAATATATTGCCGCGTATGCATTAACTTAAATCAATTATCCTTTCCCATATGCTTTTCTTCATATTAGCCAACACAATGATTGTGAACATTCATACAGATCATTCCTCATCGTTAACGTTATGAATTGACCACTGACACAACGAATCACACTTAAGTTTCGCGATCATGACCGCAAGACATCCGCGCTCTCCAGAATGTAAGATTACACCAGAATATAATCGGATTTTTGAGCAACAAAATCAAAATTATCCTTAATTTAGAAGATTTCAATTCATTGTAATTTTGACTTTGCTGCTCAAAAGTCCGGTTATAATCTTGTGATTTTTCCTGGGGAATGGTCACTGTCCATTCATCGCATTACTTCTCAGAAATTATTTTTAATATATGTACACCTTCAGTTGACCTCTACAAATGTGATGCGAGTATTACATGGGATTCTACTTCAATTGTTTGCAACATAAACCAGGCGATGAGACTTAAATTCAAGTGAAAACTCGTTCTACGACTCTGTATCACCACTGTCGATGAATCATTTTTACATCTTCCTATTTGACCCGTTTAAGATTAATACTAACAGTGTCTACAAGCTAGGACGAAATCTGAATTATAGTTTGCTTGACACACGCTGAGGAATGTTTCACGTTTTAAATAAATAAACACGAAACGCCTCGATGAAAAGCTACAGTTAAGAATAGCAGATCGATTTGTATCAAATAGATATAGATTGGTCTGTTCTGATTTGAAACTCTAGTGTAAACTAGATCTTAATATCTACTATATATATATATATATATGCTACATATGTTAGCTGATTCTAATGAAAACATATTTCATCCACGAATATTACTTGAAGAGGATGAAAACTTATTGTATATCCTTTATGAAGCCTTCATCGATTTACTTGTTCGTGTTCTATTATGTATGCAATCTGAACACTGAATAATTCGACGAAATGATAAACGAAATATAGAGCTTTCTGTTTGTTATACAATATTTTTATCGAATACTGATTGTTGCGAATCTTTCTACTCTTTCGTATATCTGTAATATTAATTTTTTTACCTTAATCACAGTCGACGAGACTCTTCAGATATTTGAGTTGTTCGAAGTTACGCTCTCTCCTGTATCTAACGCTACATATAGATAACAGTCTTTTTCAAGAGTCAAGAGAAGAAAAAAGATACCATTTCGAATCATTTTTATAAAACAATATCAAAAACTTATTAAACTGTGAAATTTCAACGTTTTTTTTTAGATAAGCAATCGAAAGAAGAGGATCGTCGTATCTTGAACCTTTGTCTCAAAAACAGTTTTTAAAAGGTAAATCAGTTTTGTTAACTTTTTACTCTTCTTTCCAGGAGCGTTATCTTATGTGTTATAGATACAAGTATGAAAAAAATTCCGTGACACTTATAAATTATGATGTATACCTTGTCTTTAAGATACACCCAACGATTGTACATATGCTTGCATATGACTAATCGTGATCCTATCTATTTATATATATATATATATATTCCTAAACGCATACTATAAAGATATGGTATGAAGATTTTAGTATAGGCATTATTTAAGACAATAACAATAGAGATTCACATTTGTATCGATATATTCATTCACTATTCAGATGGTGAATACTTCTGTAAAATTCGTAATCATTTGGACTTTTGAATTCTCGAGCTGATATCCAAAGGGATTCTCTATCAAACCATAGTAGGATAGAACATAGGTTATGAATGGAATAGATTTAGAATTCCACCAGCATCCCCATACTATGTGGCTATATATTTATCTTGAACTGTGTAGTTTTCTAAGATGATGTTGGATTGTGAACTAAGTGGGAAATGAGGGCAAATTCATCAGATTCTCAAGACTTTTTGAATAATGCTGAGTTCAAAACTAATGGGAACTAGTACGGGGTACCTGTTAACTCTGCTCCTAATTCATTTGAGGAGATTTGATGCGTTGTATCAGTTTTCAAGAAACTTATATCCGGATGCAACAGCTATCCTATCCCAGTAGCCACATCGATATAGATGCCATTTTAGTCGCTCTTATATACGCGCATCACAGAAGAGAAAAAACACCAACATTGTTCAGTGGCAAAATGCCCTGTGGCACATTTGTTCTTCATCAGAGTAGTTTTCAGCACTAAAAAAACTTTTAGATTTATATTCACTACTTGCAACTAAACGACGAATTTCGATAGAAATTTATCGAAAGCAAAGTATAATGAAACAAAAAAATGTTCGTGAATATCAACGTGCTGAATGTATTGTATTAAGAAAGACTGGTGCGTCTTATCGTACAATCGGCACAATCCTTGGTATTTCCAGAGCTTCGGTTCAACGTGCTTTAGAAAGATTTGAAGAAATTGGTAGTTATCAAGATCGTCATCGTTGTGGTAGACCAAAGAAAATAAATGGACAAAATGGTCATATATTAAAGGATTTGACTCAAGATTCTGTTAGTCGAAGCTCTGCTTGTAAAGCAATGATGCAACTAAATGAGTCATTAGAAAAATCAATCTGTCGAAGAACATTTATCAACTATCTTGAAGAATGCAACTTTGAATACGAAGTTAAGATCAAGAAACCATGTCTCAATAAAAAACACAAAGAAGCCCGACTTCAATGGTGCTCAGAACATTTAAATTGGACTGTTGATGATTGGAAGCAGGTCTTATTTAGTCATGAATCAACATTCTACATCATCGAATCCTCCAGTGGTGAATTTATACGACACATAGAAGATGAGAAAACGAAACAATGTTCTATGTGGGTTAACGGTAGAGGCGAAAGTCTCCGTGTTGGCTTTTGGGGTATTATCACATGGAAAGGAACAGGTTGTTGTGCAATTTATAGGGAAAATATCAATAGTGATGTTTATTGTGATATTTTGGACAATTATTTAGTCCCAACTATACATATAAATAGTATGGAACACAATTTCATTTTTCAACATGATAATGCTTCATTCTGTAGATCAAAGCAGACTCAAGCGAAACTGCGAGAACTAAATGCAAGAGTACTTAAATGGCCAATAAAAAGTCCAGATCTCAATCCAATCGAACATTTGTTTTCTATTATTAACAGCAGACTGAGAACACGAAAAATCTTGTCGTTGAAAGAATTAATAGATAATCTATCAAGCGAATGGTCGTCCATACCATCGCAATTATGTGAAAATCTCGTCTTCTCAATGCCGCAACGAATACAGAAGTGTCTCGCAGAATATGGGAACTCGATAGACTGCTAGAATTCATACTTTTTTCGTTATTGTTGCTTGTTTCGTAACATATATCCATATCATGCTTTTGTCACGGAACTTTTTTTTTTGCCACTGATAAGTTTTTATCTTTCATTGTTATTTCTGTAAAAGAAACTACCTATTGTTGGTCTTCGTCGTAAAGATTTAGAAAATTATTGATAGCTATATATAGCGCGACAAATTCATCAGTCTCATAGAATACAACTAAAAAGAGTACTTTGTATGCCTACTATTACTTTTTCTGTAATCATTGCAAGATCTTTAGAGAAAGTTAGAAATACAGCAAATCTTTATCATAACATTCTTCATAAAAAATTTCATCTGAATCAGTCTAGAAAACGATTGTATCAAGTTCAATATCTGATATATATTCACCTAAATAAACAACAGTCACAGTTCTCATCAAAGTGTCCATTCAAAAGGTAATGCTTCCATTCATGAAAACTCTTCGTGTATACCTCAATAGCACAATCACGTATATAGCCTATGCCATATTTGTTCGTTTTCTATGACGTTGTATTCTAAGAGTTTCTATTGCCTTGAAATATCAATGATATGCAGGTATCAGACTTTGAATTTTCTTTGTTGTGAGCCGTAAATAAGATCGAACTATCGATCTTCGTTCCTTTGCCACACTCAAACATTCATACACTATTTGAATCTTCTTTTTTGAAACTCTGTACAAATTACAATACTTGGCGTAGAATTTCTTAGTCAAGATCATTCGCACAAGTATAACAGATACAAAACCATCTGATCAGTCCCTTAAGCAAGGACGAAATTGCATCATGGTTTTCTTACCACACACTCATATCCTTGGCAGAGATATAACCGGTCTGAAAAACCTAGACTGAACCGGACTGGACGGTAACCAGTAGCGGTTCTATCTCTGACCTTAGTACAATTCGACAAGGTTAATTCTCTTCGTCATGATAGAAATCTTTCGCATTGGTATTCTATTTTCTTTCCCATTCGATAAGAGAGAAGAAAAAGAAGAAGTTATTTTTGTCCTCATAGAAAAAGCCAACAGAACGAATTGTATATAAGCACATCTATATAAAGATACTGTCTCACATACATACATCAATTGATCGAGTCAATATTAAAAACAAGAATAAGTTTCGTCTCAAGCTATATTCTGGTGATTTTTTCTTTAAATTTCAGATTTTCTATTCAAACAATATCACAAATGAGTGGTTTCAGAAATCGACATGATGCTCCACGGAATCAGCCGTATGGATCAACCCAGTGTGGTCCATCACAAGACGGAGCAACACAAAGAGGAATGACTCAAAATAGTTCCTATGATTATGACGCTTCACAACACACGGATGACATGAATCCAGACCGTGAAGATCATAGAAAGAAGATCATGACAAACGACACCGGTGATTTACATTTGCAAAAGCCCTACGAGTGGCATTACACAAGCACGAGCGGTGCGAAGTCGCTTCGATCTATTGAAGACGCTTGCAAATACGTTAATGCAATGGGCAACATATGGAAAGTGTCACATTTGCCCAAAGGCGGTGCATTTTTACATGCTCTCGTGGATGCCATCAAACGAGGGGAGCCAGAGTACACAGCAGAGCATTCAGTGACTAATGAACAGGGAGAAACAGCTTATGTCATGGTAGTCGCACGTGCCACTAATTTTCAGCAATGTGAAGTTTTCCATTCAGTTCAACAACTAACAAAGTCATCTATACCTGGCACGACGTTAGGAAGCGCTCAAGTCTCCCAATATCAACCATTGCAATGGTTCCAGCGTAAAGCTATTGAAACTCTACGTGTTCACACTAATGTGATTCAAAGTTTCAATACGTCGACGTACCATGAAGGACCGCCCCAATGTCAGCAGACCAGTTCAAAGAAGCCCATATGTAAGAATTTTTCCTTAGATATTTTCATTCTTATTGAACTTATTTTATGTTGGTCTATTTTTATTTCTAGTTCCCAACTGAATATCGACGAAGAAAATTATGAATCTATGCTTCGTTAGTCTGGTAATTTAGAAGTTATGAACTTGAATGAGGATGTATATAAATTTTTAACTTTTGCAATAAAGAAACCCACATGAATATATCATGGTTTCATTGAGAGTGGTATTTGTTTTCCTTTTAAATTATTTTTTTATTCGTGAACTGTTTCAGAAAAAGAAATACAGCATATATGCCTTCAACCGTTTCAATAAGACGCTCGTATGTTGATAAATGTGAAGAATTTTGGCGCACTGCTCGTGTGACATGGAATCATAAGGACAGTCACCTCATAAAAACTTTACGCTCAGAAGGCGACACCAAAAGATACATCGACTCGTTGGTTAACATTTGGAATATACGAGGCAAGTAGACTAACAAAAATCGTCAACAAGAATGACATAGTTATGAATGTCAAGTGTTGACATGTTCACCAAAATTTCTAATTTTTTTTTATCATAAGGTCAACGCGATGCAGATCAGTTTATCGAGACATTACATCTCTATGCAAGTTTAGATGGGCCGGGTACTGGAGAACACAAAGAGGCAATATATCAAATTGGTGGTACACACGGTACCGCTACTTATATTTACGTCGTCATTAACAGAGAGAGTTCCAACAACATTACAGTGGCATTCTCTTATAACTACTTGACAGAGAGCTTAACAGGAAGCACTTCCTACACATCATATGCAGGAGAGATCACATTGGATTGGCTGAAATGGAAAGCTTGCACGAGTCTTCAAGGAATGCTGCCATGGAGCATAGCGCCAAAAATAAATTGGACCTAACTCACGCCTCGCATTCTTCTTCATTCATAAGATTCGATAATTTTGTATATAACTGTGATTTTTCCATTTGTTGATGGAAAGAACTTCAACACAAAAGTGTTTCTCTCTTTTGTCTAATCATTCAGAAAATAGCATCATTGTATCAAAGAACTATGTTAAATTTTCAGAAATAAAATTTGTTCAAATGTTTTCCAATTATCTAGATAATGTGATGATACAGGATTGCAAATGAAAGTTTATGAAGCAAACTCAAATACACACGTATCTTGATCATAGGTCTGAATGTGTGAGCATGTGTAAGTGTGATGCACTGATGGTCTTCTCTTCACCCCCACCATATCGATATCAACACTCATATGTCTCTTCCGTCACTATGAAACACATTATCTCGTGCCAAAAAATATAGTAGATGGACGGATATTAGGTTCTTCTGTTGGTGCTTGTAATATTTCTGTTTAAATTACAAAGTCGTTTGTAATATTATTACTCCATATATTAGTATGATATAAAAATTATATTTTCTGTTTTTCTCGAAGATGCATATGTTCACTAAAGAATTTTATTTTGTTCAAGATACAACGTTTTCATGGTTGCCAACAACGATGAAAATGAATGAAGTTCGCATTTCCTAGCAGTACGTCGATAGATGTAAGGCTCCCTGTAGAAGTGGCAATGTCAAGTAAAAACACAATGTGATCCATCGAACAAAATTGTTCCATTAAGTGAAGGATATTCATAGTTGCATCAGCAAAATGGGAGATATCGATAACATTATTAATAAGATCGGTGGCGAACTTTACATTGCAGAACCATGTTTAAATGCGAAAGTCGACGGCATGGGCGCTAATAACTAGTGGAAGCTCACAATACAATCTGAAGACGGAATGGCGCACAGCATGTATTATTTGTATGATAAACCACATAGCATCTGACAATATTGCCATGATTTTCTGGTATCATCACCATGAGGAAAGCCTAACGATCAATGACGTTCACAGGGATCACTTTGCAAAGATTAGAATCTATTAACTAAAATGGACAGCATGCCTAGATCTACAAAACATGTTGCCAGTCTACGTCGATTCAAACATACATTGGATATGAAAATAGTTTATGCATAATAAATAACTAAAAGTGCTTTCCTTGGAAATTTAAAAATGTGAAAATCGTGATACACTGAATCTCTTTGGATATTGATTGCAAAAAACCAACGAAACAAGAAAATATCTCGAAAATTTTTCAGTGAATCCATCAACAGAAGCACTAATCCCAAAAATATCGCATACAGCGTAGTTTTAACAATTATTAGATACATAAAAGATTTCAGAGAAGATTCTTAAAATTGATGGACACATCTTTCAAAGGAACTACACTCATGAAACTCCATCATTACCCGATGATCAAATGTCATGGTTGATGTCGAGACAATTGGATTGATCTTTGATAATAGATTGTAAAGTTACTTTAAAAGAGCCCTTAAGTCAGATCGAAACATGTCGGAAGTAGCTAGGACTTAGAAAATCCCTTACGAAAGATGCGGAAACCAAATGGACACGCAGATATCTACAGACTTTAGCTAAAAGTTTTCACGCCTCTGCTTTTAACTCATGTTAACATAACAGTAACCTCTCTGTGATCATGTCAAATCATTCGAACAAGCGCGACATACTTAAAGTCAATTGATAATTATGTATTTAGAGACATAAAATCCAGATTTTGACATTCTGAGACTATAAGTTCTAAATGTGGCTGACGCGTCGCTTAAGCAAGAACGAAACGTCGCATGATACTATGAAATTCAACTATTGTATTTTAAAATTTATATACAACGATGTTGTTGTTACGTTACCGAGTCTTAACTGCCTCAATTATTAAGCGAGTTCTACCTTTTTATGTAACTATAACTTCCGAATTCGCCTAATGAGTCCCTTAAGCAAGGACGACATCCATCTCGATAGGCTCCAGTAAATTGTCGAAGATACAATTTGTTTTGAATTTTCCTTCGGGCATAATTCAAAATAATTTAAGCCACCTGATCAGACCCTTTGGTAAGGTCAAAATCTAGATCATAGCAGCTTATTCACACCCATATACTAATGATATCTACATTCCACTCTGTATTATAACGACATCTACACTCTATAACGTAGTATAACGACATCTTTATTGTATTCCGTAGTATAACGACATCTTTATTGTATTCCATACGATAACGACATCTTTATTGTATTCCGTATTATAACGGCATCTATATTGTACTCGGTAGTATAACGACATCTATACTCAATTCTGTATTATAAGGACATCTATATTGTGCTCAGTAGTATAACGACATCTATACTCAATTCTGTATTATAACGACATCTATATTCTAGTCCGTACTGTAACGACATCTACAGTCTATTCCGTAGTATAACGACATCTATATTCTAGTCCGTAGTATAACGACATCTAGATACGAGTCCGTATTATAACGACATCTA
>OENM01001973.1:0-22586 GCA_900239745.1 Rotaria magnacalcarata | reverse complement strand
TTCGATTAAAGAATTATCATTTGAACAAATGGAACAACGACTTAAAGAATTAGTGGATCGTGAACGAAAATATTTATCAAAAAGAAATAATGAAAAATTGCTCAAATTTAAAGACGATATTTCTGAAAAACAACGATTGACAACGGCATCTACTAATTCTCCTATGAACAATCCAGAAGTAAATCCATTTGATTTTTAGTCGAATATATATGTTTCTTATTAAATAATTTTCTTTTTAGAACGAATATATAAATCGATTGATTACAATACGAGAAAAACAAGCAGAAATTTGGAAAGAACAATTAATGTTAGAAATACGAATTCATTGTAAATTTTTACCGCAAAATTTTGATCATTTGGAAGATTTTATCTCACCTACTGATTATTCACCATTGAATAATAATCAAAAAGCTATTGAAATAAAAAATAAACATTATAAAATTATACAAGAAGCAAAACGTTTATGGTTAAATTATTCCTTAAATATTTACGAGATAAAAATACAAGAATATGAACAACAATATCAAATTGAATTCATTAAAGTGGAGACATTCTTCTCAAATAATATTAATAATATTATCAATGATACAACTATGTTAAATAATATCAAGGAACATATCAATAATCGAATAAATAGATTAAAAAAAGACGTTTATGATAAAATGACATCTTTTCGAAGAATAATACTTCAAAATCGTCAACGTTCATCATCAACAAAAAATGTTATTGGTGTTTCACCTGAACCCTATCTCGATCTTATTTCTAATCCATTTGATAAACGTCAATGGAATTATCTTTCACTTGGTAAGATAATATTCTAAAATTATTTACAAAAATTCTTCGTTTATTTATTTATTTATTTGTTTAGGTCCATCTTATATAAGAGAGAATCAAAGTGCCATTCGCCCAAAATGTCAACAAGAAACTGAAATAAAAAATCAACATAAAGATATTTATTCAAAAGTTGAAAATCATCTCACCGGATATCCTCATCTTATACCGCGAAACAATGTCATTTTTAAACAATATTCAGATCATCTTCTCGATTATCTTAATCAAAGTTATTTTACTCCATTAACATATAAAGATCAATTAATAAGTCGCGAACAAGCACAAATTCTTGGATCAATTCGACGAATAATTCAAAATAGGAGTCTTATCATTCGTGTCACGGACAAAGGAAATAATTTTTATATTGGCTCAGCTGTTGAATTTGAACAAAAAGCTACAAAATTTTTCTCTGATACAAATGCATTCATAGAATTATCTTGCAATCCATTCAATGAAATATTAGATAAAGTTATACAATTACTCAATACACTTCGTGGAAAAGATCTTATTCGTAAATGGCAATATGAACAAATGATGCCTGATCGAACAACATGTGAATTAGCTCATTTATATTTTAATCCTAAAACACATAAGGTAAATTTCAGAAACAAAAATTTATTGATATTTGTTTTAATTTATTTTAATTCTATTTTAAGGATGGTATACCAGTTCGACCAATTGAAAGTACTATTCATGCTGCAACTACAAAAATTTCAAAATTCTTAGACAAAATTTTAAGACCAGTATTTGATGATAAATGCAAGGATACAATCATTATTGATGGTGCTTCTTTAATTACTGAACTTTCAAAATATAACAAAAAGGATCTCTTAAAGTCAACAACTCTTTTTTGTACATTTGATATTCGTAATTTATATACAATGTTACCACAAGAACAAACATTAGATATTCTTATGACATTTCTTCATGTTCATGGTTATAGAAAAGTGAAAGGAATTAGTATTGATACAATAAAAAAATTAGCTTCGATTGTTCTCAAAGACAATGTTTTTGCTTATGGTAAAAAAATTTATAAACAAACAACTGGTGGTGCTATGGATTCATCATTAACATTAACTTTAGCTAATATTTTTATGGCAAAATGGCAAAAAAATATTGTTGAAGAACAAAACAAGACAAGTGAATTTTATGGACGGTAACTGACCAAAAATTTAAAAATTATGACTTTAATACAATTTTTTCCTTGTAGATATATTGATGACATTTTCATGACTTGGAATAGATCTGAAGAAGAATTAAGAAAATTATTAGATGATGTGAATACATGGCATCCAAATATTAAATTAGATTATAAAATTAGCAATAGTCTTCCATTTCTTGATGTACAGCTTACAAATAATAATGGCATAGTATCTACACGTGTCTATCATAAACCTTCAGCTGAACCATATGTTACACCATTTATATCTAATCATCCTCGACATGTTTTTTCAAATATTATCAAAACTTCTATTGAACGTGCAACAAGATATTCATCAACATTTGAAGCATTTAATTATGAACGACGTTACATTAAATTGATGTTATTATATAATGGGTAAGTCATTAGTTCCCATTTTATAAAAAAAATTATTCTATTTCAATCGTTCATTATTTAGTTAACCATCAACATTTATTGAAAATGAATTTCACAAATACTTTTCAGAATATATATCAAAATCACCATTTCTACCATTAATCGATGACGAACAAAAATATTTTCTTCTGCGAAAACAAATATTAGGTCAACCAACACCACGGCAAACACAAGTCGCATTGAGTGCAGCACTGGCTGACATTGACAACGATCCAGTAGATGATGATGAGAAACAACAACCAAACCCAGACCCCAAAAAATCTGAAGAAAACATCTCAAACATTAACCAAAAATTCTTCACTCATTTTACCTATGAAAAACGTTTCAAAACATGCAAACGAGATATGCATCAAGTATACCATGATACATTTAAAGATACGCCAGCCATGTACACAAAACTAATTGTCGGTAACCGCGTCCGTCCTCAAACACACAATGAACTCATACGCAAACGCCCAAATAAAAACTTGTTACAAAACACAACAATAATCAAAAGTAAGTCAAACAACTGTAACAAAAGACAATCTAAATGATTCCGTTATATAAAATATTTTAAACATTTCCTTTACTATTATCAATTAGATAAATTCGAAAAAAAACTATGAACCAACAACAAACTACAATTATCCCCGAGCCTACATCAACCGAATACAAATGACAAGCCATTTCCGCTACCCAGGACGTCTAATCCACAAAACTATCAAAAGCATGATCATAAACATTTCGAAAAAAACCAACATCAATAATTCATTCATACATCCTATAAAATAAAATAAAAAATGTCAAAATTCTTGAAAATTTCAAATTATCCTATCTCAATAAAGTTAAATTTTTTTTTTCTTTTCAGATATATCTCTATCCAAAATTTCGAAAAAAAAACAACACACAAACAAGAGAAACAAAATCTATAGATCATGGTAGCTGTTCACACTACAGTTGTTGAATTTTATCAACATATTTCTATGAGATTTTTAATTCTCTCTATTTATATGTCAGATATAAAATAATCTTGTAATTTTTGTCAAAAAATAATTTAAATTTAATTGCCATCTGATGAGACCCTTTAGCAAGATCGAAATCTAGATCATGGTAGTTGTTCACACCCCTTTTCAGAATGGGATATATTGCGGGACTTTTAACTAGCTAGAAATGCTGCTACGTTTCGAGCAAAGTGTCTACAATCATTGTAGCCCACTTCAAAAGTTCCAAATTGCTCGACTTGGTGTTGTACGGCACGTTTTAAATCCCGCGCTGTTTTGTCACACATTCCTATCGATTTAGTAGTTGGCTTCCAATAAGTTCTTGCGATTACTACGGAAATTGGTTGATAATCTGTTGGAGTAACAGCAGCAATTAGGTGAACCCTAAATGTGTGTCCGGAGTCTGTTTGAAAAACGAGAAAGTTATGACGAATAAGACTTTCGTGTAAATAAAATCTGCGAATGACCATATTATCGTTGAGAAACTTAGTACAATGGTATTCATCGATCATTCGACCATTAAATCGATTATTTCCAATGTCCATGCCAATTGAAGCAAAACCAGCGACTAGCAGTCCTAGGCCATGTATGATTCTGTCGCGTGGTCGTTTGGAAAAAGCCATTTATGAACTAACCAGAGCAATACAGCTTTATGAGAATCTGTCTTTTATCAGACTTAATGCTTTATTATACGACTGATACAATTCAAACTAGTGTATACAAGTCTAAAATCTAGAAAAAGAAATGACACGGCCGAACACAGTATGGGATAGAAAGAGAGAGAACAATTAAGTGACATTCTTTGAAGTATTTGATTACTTATGGCGAATCATGAAAATCTATTCAATGGAAAGCGAAACATGGAGAACCAATGTTCGACGTAAACATAAGAAATACTAAAACTCATTCCAGGAGGAAAACGATGATGTTTAAAACAACCTCATCGAAGAGTCAATATCACGATAAAAAGAGTTCTCCAATAGCGAAATGATATGGTATACTGACTTTCTCCTTCGACACTATCGTTTTTCCTTGGTAATTGACGAAAAGCGATGGATGATGCAGGGAGATTCTCTCCTAAGGTATACAGTGAGCGTGATCAAACACAAAATATACGAAACATCAACCACTTCAAAACAAATTAGTGGTTCTCCGATGAGGCAATATCTTTTTCTAGTTTTCCGTATCCTGAAATAAAGAGATTAGCTGCTCATTTTTGCCAAATGTCTCTGAAGAACAATCGATACAATTGTTCTCTCATTTTCCTTGCATCTATGTCATGCAATAAAAAGCAAGTACCTGAAACGGGTCTCGATCAATTTTCTTGAATTACTTTGGTTGCTTTATGGATAAATTTCCTGTAAGCAAAAAAAGCGAAGCATTGGTAAATACTTCAATTCTTGCAGGCCGCACTGATTTAAGGCTTTATTCGATCAGTTTGATCAGAGATACGCGAATACAAATACAATTAATACTCAGAAAATGTTACTAATTTCCATGTACTCTCATGTAGTCGAATAAAACCTAGAATTTTCAGAATTTGTAACCCTTCTCACTCCGTATTCTCGTGTAGGGCATGCGTGTGTGGTATGGGTGTTAGTTTCAGTACGTGAAACTGCATAACAGTACATTAGAATACAAATTCTGCACATTTTAGTTTTTCCCAATATAGGTTCTGAAACATAAGGCTTCGCCCCTTTCCTAACACCATAAAATACAAGGGAAAAACAGTGGAATTTCGTACTTGAAGTTATTTTGTGCTACTTTGAAGTACTTTAAGCTACTCTTCAAGTACTCTGTGTGTACTTTAAGCTACTTTTCAAGTACTCTGTATGTACTTTGAGCTACTTTAAGTCACTTTGAAGTATACTTCAAAGTAATCCAGAATTTCTCAGCATAACTGCACGCTATGGGTGTAAGATTTTCATCAGTATTGAAAAATTATAATGGTTGGACATTAGCATTAACTTTAATGCTTTAACATTATTAGCATTAGCCTTAACTGATGCCAAGGTGCTAGCAAGAAATTAGCATTACATTTATTTCCATATACAGATTACCTATGAATAAACCTTGTATCATTTAAGTTCAAAATTACCCTATAACAGAACAAAGCTGTTCTCTTTTGAGAGAGCCACTCTCAAATAATAGAACAGCTGTGTGCTGTTATTCGGAACTTCCGAACTTGGACTACCCAAGGTCTAGTTATATGTAATCTATATATTGAAACTATCGTGTTCCCGTTCCTATTACACAGTAGGCTTCTTGTCTAGAGTTCCACTTCTGTGGTTGAATCTTGATTCGGTAACAGATAATTAAACGCTTTGAATTGTATATTTAGATAGACCTTAAAGCATTAGGACTACTATTGAATACTGATGTATAAGCGTTAGAAGCAACATTAATACGCTCTAATGCTAATTCTAATATGACACCCCTAATCAACAAGATCCTGTCTAGTGGTCATGATGAAGATGGGTGTTGGCATATTATTTCCTGCGCACGGGCACACCAACACCCACCCACTGAAAAAAGATTCTATACGGAACCAACGAGAGCCAGAATGGATTTCGTGCATGCTATGGAACTTGAAAATAGTTTCGTGTGCATGACGAAACTTAAAGCAGGTTTCGAGTTTTGCAACGAAATCCAAACCTTTTTAAGGCATCGCAAATTTTCTATGAAACCTTAAAAACGTTTTCTGGACTCTTGGCAACTTTTTTGAACATGTCTTAGGTCCATATGAAACCGTCAACAAGGTTACGATTTCGTTGCAAATTAAGTTCCGTATGGTACCTTTTTTTCAGTGCAACTACACCCTAGTATGCAAGTAATACTGAATGGTCTGTCAGGTGAATACATTTATACTGACGTTTTCTATTTTCTCGAAGTAAATGTGTAATTACCGTTTCTACATATTCATGGACGATTGTGGTGGAAATAGAACGAATAAATAATCACTCACTGAATTGAAATGAAAGGAAAAGAAAGTTAGTTACGACAAGAGTATCTTTTACACTAATAATAGTTAAAAAAAAGTATCATTGATGCATGAATAACTTCCTTTTAAGTTAGACAAAAAACGAAAGCAAGTATTACACCGATTAAAATAATCGATTTTTTTCTTTCTTTCAGAAATAACAGCTGTTTATTTTAGTAGTTACACAGAGAAGAAAAGAGAGAGACAGTTTATGCGATTTTTCCCCATTTAAAAATGCTCGCGCTAGTAGTGAAATACGAAAGCATCATTAAATTTCGTCTTTTTTGCTTTCATCTTAAGCGTGTGAGTGTGGGTGTGGGATGGTTTGGTATGGGCAGTCTCGTGGTAGCAGACATCCTCACAACAAATCTAAAACTCACACTCACAAGCTCAAAAAGAAAACTACCGCTGTGCTGGGCAGAGCAGCGAGGTTATCGTTGAACAGATTGCTATTAGAGACCGAAACAAAAGACAAAAGTTTTCATTCGATTCGATTCGACTCAAATTGGGTTTACAAAACATGGTATTCACTATTACATAGTATTGTTGTTTTCAGACATTCATCTTCTTAGAATGCGAAAACTATGTCGATCTTCTATAGAAATTTGTTGAATAAATATAAATTAATAAACATATCTAAGTAGACTAATCAAATAAGTTTATTTTCTATAGAACGAAGAAAAATAATGTCATTTACTGTACATGGATCTATATTTACACTTGACCATAGCTATACTTAATAAATCAAGAGGTTGATATTAAGACCCCCAATCACGCTGGAAATGTGAATTAAGTTTAAGTCGTATTAAGCAATGTAATTGATAGATTAAGCGTTAAGTCACCTCTAAAAGATTACGTCACTCTTAATGTACAAATCACATGACTTAATTCAACTATAATGTTAACTAACTTCTCAGCGTGATTGGAGCCTAAATATACACGACTAAAAAAGAAAAAGAAGCAAAGAAAGATGGAGCGTTCTTTGTAAGTGGGCATTTCTTATAACCATCAAAGTGCACTTGGTCATGATAACAATATGAACAGAATAAGGATGACAATTAAATAAACACGGCTGACAAAAAGAAAGAAAGAGAAACAGCGGACGTCCTTTGTCACTCATCATATCTTATACTAGTCAATTTTCCTCGACCATAACACTGTAGAACAAAGAAAATGAATTTGAATAACCGAATGAAACTGAAAAAAATGAATCCGTTCGATTCCGGTCTCTGACTGGTATCGTATTGGTAATGAGAAGTTTCTTTGAATGCGTTTACATTCTTTCTCCTATTACCTTGAGTTATCACGCATTCTTTCTTTTTTTCTCATTGCTTATGTGTGCAAACTAAATTGATCCAATTTTGATTGATAGATAGTCTGATGTATGCATTTGCAATTTCGTTTTGAAGAACACCACTGCTGTGCTCGGTAGACCAGCGAGGTTATTATTGAATGGATTACTATTGTATTGGTGATGAGAAGTTACCTTGAATACGTTTACAATCTTTCTCCTGTTACCTTGAGTTACCACGCATTCGTTTTTTCTGGCTATTTGTGTGTGCACTCAAAATTTATGAAGTTTCGATTAATGTATGCCTCAATGTGTATATTTGAAGCTCTGTAAATCAAACAGTTTTCTTTTTACTTAAAAGAAAGATACTAAAAAAAGTTTGAAATAAATATGCGCTATTGGAAAAAAACTGTGAAACATTTATACCTGGATTTTTTCGCTTTGCTACAATGTTAGTAAATATGGCACCTCATTCGTCTTGTTGATAAGCTACGGATAAGACGTATTGCGATCGTTCCTCTTCTCTTCACACATCTACACATCTTTCCATATAATCATGCATTGCGTGCGTGACTCAGTATTAAAACAACAACAACAACAAAAAGAAAAAAGAAATGTTTATTTATTTATTTAAAATTTGAATATGACGTCCACAAAAATCACTTCTTATTCAAATTCAAGGGGGAAGACGCCGATTTCAAGCACAGAAATCAAATTGGAATCAATAGAAATCACAGAAACCAACGGAAACTAACAACAATTAATGCGGATGATTTTATATCAATTTCATAGAATTTTCAATAAGTGATGCAAGAAAAGCAAATTCATCAACTTTTAATACAGTTTCTGTAGATTTAATTGCAAGAACACTTCGAAAAAAAAGATCTGAAAGCTTCTCTATTAGGTGAATACTAAGCTTTGTTATTATATATTCATTACTACGTAGATCAACTAATTCATTCAATAAATTATGGTGGGAGAATGATAGACAAGCGAGATGTTGCTATAGTGCTGTGAAAAATTATAGAATCACTTGCTTAATTTTAGTTGTTAGTTTATTTTCGACCAACTTAGGTTACTTAGGAAACCAAAGCCCGTGCTGGTGGTACACATTCAAGTATGCTCTATTAAATTATCACGTCAGATTCTTGAATACTATCACTGGGTTTGAGAAAACTGAAGCTTATAGGAATCGGTCAGTTTTTACTTGTGAAAAATTATAGAAACAGTATCGAATTCTAGCTGTTTTCGTGTAAAAAGGAATTCGATGACGGTTGAAAGTGATATGCGTCAATAGAGACAGTTATTCAGAACGTTTCAATCACAGAAACTTTGAAAATAGATGTATGCTCGAAATAAAAATGAGGTGGTATTAATCAAGCAAAAATGGCTGGAAAACACAACCTAAACTCAGTAATCCGGCTAGACTTTTTGAGTATAGATGATATCATTGTTTTTTTTCAATGAATTCAGAGAGAGAACACATTTTGCAACAAAATGAGATACTCCAAAACTCTCTACATATCTTCATTGTAGCAATAGGCGTGGTATCGAAAATAGAATATAAAATACCTTTTTTCAAGTCTCAATCAGCTTCGTGAGTTCTTATACTCAGATTAATGTCGGAAAATAGTAACTAGTTGAAAATCACAGCTTATCATTTGCTTTCATAGAGACTTAGAAAAAATTCTCAATATTCTTGAAATTCAAGAGAGGAGTGGTGATTTTCGAGTAATCAAGACTTGATTAGAATCTCGTCAATCCTCTTGTATTTTTGACACCACGCCTGTTGCTACAATGAAGATATGTAGAGAGTTTCGAAGTATCTCATTTTGTTGCAAAATGTGTTCTCTCTCTGAATTCATTGAAAAAAAACAATGATATCATCTATACTCAAAAAGTCGAGCTGGATTACTGAGTTTAGGCTGTGTTTTCCAGCCATTTTTGCTTGATTAATACCACCTCATTTTTATTTCGAGCATACATCTATTTTCAAATTTTTCGTGATGGAAGCTTCCCAGGTCGACTGATCCGATATCGGATCCGATAGGAACCTGGAAATATCCTACAATCCGATACAATTCTATCGGATTCCGGATCGAGGAATCGATGTCGGATCCTCAGTGTCGGAATCCTATGAACTTCCGATGACATCCAACGGTTTTTCCTTGGAATTCATAGGAATCCGACACTGAGGATCCGACATCGATTCCTGAACCCGGAATCCAACGATAATTCTGTAAGATCTGACAGGATCTGATAAAATCGGATGGGTTCCGATAGGTGCCTACTGTCGGATTGCTCGACCTGGGATTTCTGAATGACTTCCTCTATTCAGCATGCCACTTTCAATCATAATCGAATTCCTTTTTACACGAAAACAGCTAGAATTCGATACTGGTTCTATAATTTTTCACAAGTAAAAACTGACCGATTCCTATAAGCTTCAGTTTTCTCAAACCCAGTGATAGTATCCAAGAATCTGACGTGATAATTTAATAGAGCATACTTGAATGTGTACCACCAGCACGGGCTTTGGTTTCCTAAGTAACCTAAGTTGGTCGAAAATAAACTAACAACTAAAATTAAGCAAGTGATTCTATAATTTTTCACAGCACTGTATATTGCCAGTTCATTTCCACTTCCATATATAGGGCTGAATTGTTTATCGCATGGTACGTGCTCTCTTCTTTTTTCACGGAACAACACTGATATTTGCATAGTTGGTCATTTCTATCTTCGTTATTTTCAACAAACATATCTTTTTAGCGATCGATTTTCTGTTTCGTCGTTTGTTTTCGTTGACCTATTTGATTATGTTGAACAAGATTATTGTTATACCACAAAACGTCATGGAATTAGAAAATGACGAATTTTTCGATTTCGTTAAACAATGTGTTCATGAGAAAAAATAACTTTGCTTCTCAAATTCCAAGATATTAGCAATGTAGATTGTTTTCTTGGCTGTAATGACCCTTTAGATATTTTATTGTTTGATTCAAACGATTTACTCGATTTAAAGAAAGAAATATGCGTGAAATTGAACAACAATTCGTATCTTATATTACCTGGAGTAAAGTGTAAGGTGAATCTGTTAAAAAATACACTAGTGAAATTATCCAAGCAATTAAAGAGAACTTCGAAAACATCATTAAATACTGTTATAAGAAACAGTCCATCGACAACTGATTTGATAGTTAATAATTCCAATAATTCATCAAACACGTTTTCTGTTACATCAATAACCACTTCTACAGCACCAAACAATAATTTAACACCTGAAGAAAAACTCAAGCAACAAATAATTGAACCACTAAACGATTGGTGTCAGAAAATGAAAGAGAACAATGGTCGAAAAAATGTTTCAACTGAAAGAAAATGTCGATTATGAAATTTTATTGATATTATTGGAAAGAAAGTATTGGTTAAATATCAATGTGGCAAAACTACAACGTTAGGTCAAAAAGAATTTTAGCTTAAGTATTGAATTATTTCAGTCATTTATTTTTAAACAAGTTGGACATAATGAAAAAATACTTAAATGTGATTGGTTGATAATAAGTTGTCCAATTGGATTTTTTTAATGGGTCAACATACTTTTTCCGCACCGATTAATTCAATAAAAGGAGTAAAGTACATGTATCTTAGGGATATTCTGAGATGACAACAACATTTATTTGAGTATATTTTCATTATGTTGACATATCAATTTGTAACAACAGCAATTAATGTCAATGATATAAAAACTATCAAATTCAGCTACTAGCATTGTTTCATTAGTGTTAAATTATTGTATGATCTGAAGAGCTGCAAATCGGTACTCAAGATAAGTAATAAAACGTACAATCATTAATGAGCTGTGCTATTATACACAAGTGATACCCTTTTCATGTTTTCCAAATAGTTAATTATGATGTTGTTGATTCATTTTTGATTGTCGATGAAAACATTTTGTATATATACATATAATACGAACTAGTCTACATATTGGATCACCTTACAGCCAGATTGGATTGTTCTTATCACTGATGAAATCAGGGTTGCCAAACTCAAATTTCTAAAACCAGGAGTTTCTGCCGAAAAAACCAGGAGTTGACCAGGAGATTTTTTTNCTGCAAATCGGTACTCAAGATAAGTAATAAAACGTACAATCATTAATGAGCTGTGCTATTATACACAAGTGATACCCTTTTCATGTTTTCCAAATAGTTAATTATGATGTTGTTGATTCATTTTTGATTGTCGATGAAAACATTTTGTATATATACATATAATACGAACTAGTCTACATATTGGATCACCTTACAGCCAGATTGGATTGTTCTTATCACTGATGAAATCAGGGTTGCCAAACTCAAATTTCTAAAACCAGGAGTTTCTGCCGAAAAAACCAGGAGTTGACCAGGATATTTTTTTAATCAGGAGAAGAAACAGAAGATATTTATCGAAATCATGAAGCTATTTGGCTGTCTTTATTCTAAGAAAAGGAGAACTTTCGTTCACGAAACTGATTGCTATTTTCTGCTACTGAGCAATTGACGGGCACATTGTTGTCTAAATGTTGCGTAAGAAAAATCTAAGATAGTCAGATGTATTCTATATTACTAATCATTTCACAGTCGTTTGAATTTTGTTTTAGTGAAACAGAATCAGGACTTTTCAGAGGTAGTAAAAGCTGTGATACAAGATTTCCCTGTAATGAATTTGATGCTTCACCGATTTTTATCCATTTCCGTATAAAAAATTCGATAAATGTCGAAAGAAGTCTTTTTTATCTATAGCATATAAGTTCTTACCATTGAATTATTCTATAAAAGTAATAAACTTAGTTTAGATATATCAATGAAAATAAACTTTTTTATTAGTCGCTTCATTCATCAAATAGTGTGATGCTTCTCTTTTGCGTTTTTCTCTTTTCTCTTTTCTTGATTTGTCTTACGTTAGTGATTCAAAATGTCATTAACCTCCAAAATGAAACAGAATTGCAAAAACCAGGAGAAACCAGGAGAAAACCTTAAAAAACAGCTCCTGGTACCAGGAGATTTTTTAACCAGGAGAAAAGCCTAAAAAACAGGATTCTCCTGGCTAAATCAGGAGGTTTGGCAACCCTGGATGAAATGAATACTTTATTTTTATTCAGTCTAACCATTTAACACAATAATTTCTGCTGAATGCCAATAAAGCCTAGATACTGATATTATTCGGTCAATAAATATAAACATGTATCCTATCCATTAGTACTAACAGTACTTTCAATAGTGAATTAGTTCGTTCACGTAAATCAAAACGATGCATATCGATAAAACAACCGATTAGATCAAAATCATTAAGATACATCTAGCTTTAATTAAGTTCAAACTAAAATAAAACCAAATAATAAAAGTATACGAATATCGTATTTGAAACGAAAAAAATCCATTTACAAAATTTAAACAATAAATAAAAGAATATCTATCATGTATATTATCATATCTCTTTTTGAACTTGATCTATGCAACTTGTCCGTAGGTAACGCACTCACGTTTTGCCAACTTTCGGGGTTATTTTTTTAGCAACAACTAAAGCTTAGAGCCTTGAAACTTTGAGAATAGATGTATGTTAGGATGCACTGCAACATGTATACGTTTCGTTCTAATTGACTTTAGACTGTCGTTTTTTATATGAAAACTACATGCAGGTAACGCACTCACAAAAAAGACCCTCCTTATCTTAGGTGGTGTCACATTGTGTGAAATTTCTGCGAATTGGTGAATCGTAAACAGGTTAATGGTACGTTGTTTTATAAAGGACAGATAGGGCTCTCTATATGAAAAATGAGTTTTCAAATCTGACCGAGACCGTATTCGAAAAAAATGCATGTAATTGAGTCCTAGATTCATCAATATCTTCTTGCGTGATTTCATCGATAATGTTCACCTTGGTTCTGGTTTTTGCAATATTAACAAAATCAACTGCATTTTCACAGTTATCCTTTCTTGTTAATATTTATTGCCAAACAAGTCTTTTAACAGTACCACCGATGGCATCAACCACTCCTTTGGCGTGGCTCGTAGCAAAAAAGTGCCAGGAAAGACACAATTTAAAATTATTTGAGATGCGTGTTAAATTATGGAACAAGTATCGCTGTTTAAATTGACTAGCAGTGCCATCACTAAAAAGCAAAATTTCTTCTAATGACGGCAATTCTTCTTTCATCTTGTTGATCACAGAAGTAATACAACTATTAATACAATATTTATCGTGACTAATATTATCTGATACTAATGAAAATGAATAATTATCATTACCACACGAAGCATTAGCTGTAGAAATGGAGACAGACTTGGAAGTCCAGTGTGCAGATTAAATTTCATCTTGTTCTTTTATTTCAAAATTTTCGCTATAATCAACTTGGATAACAATAATTTTATCACTAGAATTGGCCTTTGACTCTTCAAAAACTCTGCTGTGTTGGCGTTTAATATAAACATGTAATAAAAAAATTTCACTTGAGAAGACAACGCTTCAATACATTGCTCAACAGAGCTTTGTTGCTCTTTTTTGGTCGCATAACCATTAATATGTTTCCATTGATACCACCTTATTTGAACATTTTTATCAGTAACATTACTTTTGGCGTATAAATCGAAATAATTAGAACACATAAAACAATTAGACGACATGAGGTCATAATTTGATTCATCCCAAACAAGAACTGATGTAAATGAATGTAGATTTGAACATTGTGATTCATTGATATGTTTGCATAGAATATTCAACAGCAAATTTACGTTTTCATAGTAAATACAAACGCATACACGGTGTGCCATAGACGATGTTACTACAACATGTTTAGGGCAAAGTTCAGCAAAGACCGTACGACCCAAGGAAATGCCTTAAATAAAATTAAAGAATTTAACATCAATAGCAAAACAACAATTTACCAGCATGTTCCGTAAGAAAAAGTACATATGCTTCTCGAATTGTATAAAGCAGAATTCTTTTTTGGTACGTTGTTTTATTTCCATCATCATTGACAACAATAGTATCACGTTTTCCAGGCATTTGATATGAAATATCATCTCGGCAATAAAAAGAAATTACATTACTTTTTATGTTTGATGAAAAACTGTCGAGTAGTACGTTGATAATCATTTTGAGGTACAATACCAACTGCTTTAGCTAAGGCCCGCACGACCATTTTTTTCTATTGAGATCTTTTGGAAGCGCACGTTTTGCTTTCTTCATTGCTTTCCCGAAAGACTGTCTTGTTGAGAAACTATTTCTAAAATTGAAGAGAATTGTATGAAGCGTTATGAAATGTTATACTACATACTTGGACGTTTTGTTTTCGTTACGATAAGTTCTTTGTGATTCTGCATGTCTTTTATCATAATCGTGTTTCGTTTGACCTGTTAAGCTTTGACGATAAATTCGCATTCGTTCAGAATGTTTGCTTTCATTGCATGGTATAAGCCTCTAGCTTTCAAATTTTCACGATAACGCTTTTGTTTTTGTGCGTTTGTGAGAGCCATTATGTTTCTAGTAACACAATAAGTGTGTAAGACTGGCTAATGATGTCTAAAGGTGACTTAATTTACTGTAAAGTCTGAAATGAGAAGTATATAAAAAAATACTTTCGTGAGTGCGTTACAAGGGGAAACGGCGGACTTTTGTACTTGAAGTCACTTTGGCTACTTTGAAGTACTTTGAGCTCTCTAAAAAAACGTTTCCCAGAAAACCCTTAGAGGGTTTCCGAGTTTGTTACTATCTGAAACCCTTTAAGGGTTTCCGAGACATGGTTTCCGAGGCCTCGGAAACCCAAAAACCCAAAACAAATTTTCTTCGCATACCAATCTCGGAAACCCCAAAAAAAAGGTTTCCGAGGTTTGAATTTTCTCGTTCTGTATCGAGAACCAACAGATCGCAATAGCTCAGGACAATCGCTCCGCCCAGCGGATTCCGGTGAAACCGATCGGAAAGACGCCTGAAAACCAACGTATCCTGTAGAAAAATGCACGATATCGCTGAAACATGGAAGCAGTATCCCGCCCGCAAACAATTCCAAGTTTTTTCTGCTAGTTTCAGGCGCATCTTGATCGACAACAAAGCAAGTTGGTCTGAACTCATTAGAAAAAATCTAGATAGTTTGCCGCTGGGACACTGTTACCATGTTTCAGTGACGTCGTGCGTTTTTCTACAGGGTACGGTGGTTTTCAGGCGTCCTTCCCGTTGGTTTCATCAGAATCCGCTGGCCGGAACGATTGTCCTGGGATGTTGAATCTAAAAAGAAATAAAATGTTTTATCGACTTTCAAGTTTCAAAATCGAACTCACCCTTATTATTTGTTCATCTCGCATTGGATCTAAATAGAAGTAAAATGTTTTATCAGCTTTTAAGTTTCAAAATCGAACTCACGATTAATATGTATTCATCTAACAATTGACTTAAACCGAAAAAAAAGTAACCATCGCCACTTTCACTCGTGAGCCCACGACTGCACAACANCAATCCTCAATAGCGATAGAAACCTCTCCCCAACTTTAAATCTAACAAAAACTTACATTCGAAAATAACCTGTAAGTGGACGCATCTTTCAGTGAAAAGCATCCAAGACAGTAAAACGATCAATATCCACCTAACCATCAATAGCTAAACCATTCTCCCGCAAAAAAGTCAGATTATTTAATGTTAATATATAGCTACTCAGGAAATCGATACACGAATATTTGGAAAAAATTCGAATATGACGACAAAAATCTCATTTAAGAGCAACACAATTTCTTACCAAAGGGAGTTCGAACCGAAAAAATGACGACGGATTCTGATTCCTGGACCTCGATAGCCTATTTCAAACTTCGATCAGAACTCAAATCGGAGTTGAAATAACATGTCTAACTTTTCCAGCGCCTGCGATTTGAGATCGATCCAGTTTTATTGCCGAGAACGTCCTTCTGAGATATTTTGAACTTGAATCGGGGTAGTTTTTTGTAAAATATTCAACATTTTTAAAAGTATGAAAACCTCTTACAAATTGAGAAAAACTCGGAAACCGATTTCGGTTTTCTAGTATACGTGTTCTGACAGTCAGTACGCTCGGAAAGCGAAAAGGTATTCTCGCAAACGGATTCGGATACCAACTCAGTTTTTCTAGCAATATTAGTTTCCTAGAATACCTTTACGCTTTGCGAGAATACGGTTTGGTTTCCGACATCAAGAAAAAGGTTTTGTAGAATACCTTAAGGGCATTGAAATCGGTAGTCTAGGAAACCGGAGGATTTCCGAGGGCTCGGAAACCAAAAAGGTATTTTTGGAAACGGTTGAAGTTCTCGGAAACCCTCTCGCAAACGGTTTCAGGTTTCCGAGTGGGTTTCCGAAATGGTTTGGGTTTTCTAGGAAACTTTTTTTTTAAGAGAGAGCTACTTTAAAGTACTTTGAGCTACTTTGAACTGCTTTTAAGCTATTTTAGGCTACTTTAAAGTACTTTAAACCACTTCACGCTACTTTACGCTACTTTAAGCTACTTTGAGCACTTTGAACCACTTCGAACTACTGTAAGTCCTTCTGAAGCACTTTGAAGCACGCCAAAATGTTTTTTTATATAAAAGGCATTCAAAGTAGGCCGATTGCCATGGAGATCGCTCAATCGATATCCTAGAATTCGACTCATTTTAATAATACCCAACGGTTACATATTTTTTAAATCGGCTTTCACCAAAATGTATCAAACACTTCTCTCTATCATATATATGAAAATAAGCAGAATCTGCTGATATCGATTGAGCAGCTTCTACAGCAATCGTTCGTGGTTTATGTGGACTGGCTCATAATAGCAAAGAATCGACCAGTGGAGCTGAAATTATTTTTATATGTGGAACTTTAGTGCGTGAGAATCTTCAGAAAATTTCAGTTGAATCGGTTGAGCCATTCTTGAGATATAGTGTGTCAGGATTGGTGAAAGATGAGCACAGGAAAGAAGAGCACAGAAAGATGAGCGCGGAAAGAAGAGCACAGGAAAGATGAACGAAAGGAAAGATGAACACTGAAAATTAGAGCACGCCTATCAATTATCGTAACATAGTATATATTAAGAAATTAGAGCATGCCTATCAATTATCGTAACACAGTACATATATACAAATTAGATTAAGTTTTTTTAATTTTTATTGAAAAAAAAATCACAAAGTAATGTTGTAAGCAATGGAGTTGAGTTGTACTGAAACATCATTGTGAGGAGAGTTGAGAAGATTCAGAAGGCGTCTCTCAAGACGTTCAATCGTCTTCTTTTTCTTCGGTGGTTCTCCAGCGTTGATTTAGACGAGATCAGCATGTACCACGTTTTCTTCGTCGATGAGTCTCTGCAAGAAAAGCCACAACGTAGGATGACTGCATTGGAAGACCGAGTTGATACGTCGATGATAGGCTTCTGCAGAGTTGTTGGTTCTCATGGACAGCTGAGTTGTACGGTGGTGCATGCTCCAGAAGTTGATCTCGAACAAAGGTTTTCGACGAACACGATTCGATCGTAATTTACCTACATAGAAATAATAATTTTATTGAATTAGTTTTGTTAATGAATTAGTGCCATACCTATATAAGTTTCTTCGAAATAGTCAAGGATATTATCATATTGGTCGTCTAATTGTTCACAGAGTGATTCGAAGCCACTGAGGACAGAGTTCGGATCAAGAAAAGCCAACGCTGCAATTTTATGGATGTTATGTGAGAACGTTGAATCTTTTTGATATTGAGCTTGGTGTCCGAGACTCTAAAACGAAAAACAGTGATAATAAATTGTTTTTTTATTATAATATCTTTCTTACCTGCTATTTTCGATGAATACTTTGACGTAGATGAAAGTAACAGCCAGAAAGTGAAACAGAACGAAATTTCTTCTTAAGAGAGCTAATTGACGCTTGTTCAAAGTCCATCATTACCGATGCCGGTAACCAATTAGGAGCAATTTTTACAATTTCATCAAATAAACAAGTATAGGTACCCGCGTCTTTTCTTCGTAGCAGAGCATAAACCACGGGAACAGTATGTTGACGATAAACCGCGTGAATAATAAACAGCTGGTAGAAGATCTCTGGAACTACTTTGAACGTCCCATCAACTAGAAAATCTTGTGAAGTTTGTAGTACATGCAGCTGTTCAGGACTTGCGAAAATAAGAATTCGATCATCGCCTGGAAAAAAAATTGTAAATTAGTGATTTAATCTGTCACTAATTAAGTTAATTGCTCACCAGGGCAAGTATCACACTGGAGAAATTGTTCCTGGCGATGATTGAGGGTGAGTTGCGTTGGAACAGATTGAAATTGGGGGTCGTTGGGTTCCTTGACGATCTGGTTTTTTTGACGAAGCATTCGAATTCGTCGCTTGATGTTGTCGCGAACTGGAAGACGAGCGAGTGATGGATCAGACAGCTCTAAAGTACAAACAATTTTCATATTGTTCAATTTTCATAAATTAGCGCTCACTTTTATAACAATTAGTTACAATTACATCAGGATCTTCTTGAGTATTAAGTGCACGACCAGTGACTTGTTGAGAGAATTGGCGTACCTGATTTTCAGTAGCATCAAATTTACAAATATGATCGCCAGTGTGTTTGAGAATTGTCTTGGATTCTAGACAAGTATGTAATCGAGCATGACAGTGATCAGACTTGTACTTAATGCATCGCCAATAGATTTTGTCGCTGGTTATTCGATCCCTAACATAAGAAAATCCATCAAGATCGAGTTGTGGTCGTTGTTTAGAGGTACCGCTTTGAGAGATAGTAAACATATTTACGAAAATAGATGATGATCACATACATCTTGTAACATGATTTTATACATTTATTGAAATTGAGATCATTAGGCTCAGGTAGACACAGTTTCTAATCTAATTTGTTTGTCAACATGTTTGATTTTAATGCTCGTCATACCAATTAAGCCACAAAATATTTTTTTCTCTTTCGTTGTGTCTCTCTCTCGACAATTGCCCGCGCGCGCTCAAATAGTCAGTGTTCATCTTTCCTTTCGTTCATGCTTCCTGTGCTCTTCTTCCCGTGCTCATCTTTCCGTGCTCTTTTTTCCTGTGCTCACCTTTCCGTCTCCCAGTGTGTCAAAAATCCCTTATTGGTATAATTCGCTTTTCTAGTGCTCTTCGGAAAAATACGATAAAAAATCGATATTTCAATATTTTTTAATCGATTTTTGCCAATAGGCATATAAAGTTTCCCTCTATCACATATTTTAAAATGAGTCGAATCGGAGGATTATCGATTGAGCACTCTGTGGCGAGGCGAACATGGAATGGTTGATAAGTATAAGTGCAGATTTTTTATAATGTAAAAGTGAATGAAGCTATCCTATACATTTCTCAGCATCCTTTTATTTTAATCTAGGTGTTTTCAGAGTTTTTAGTCCTTTTAAAAACACTAAGATATAATTTAAAGTACTTTGAACGACTTTAAGCTACTTTGAAGTACTTTGAGCTACTTTAAAGTACTTTGAGCTACTTTGAATTACTTTTCAGCTACTTTAGGCTACTTTAAAGTACTCTAAACTACTTCATGCTACTTTACGCTACTTTAAACTACTTTAAGTTACTTTGAACTACTTTTGTACTTTAGCGTACTTTTCGACTTGAAGTACGCCGTTTCCCCCTTGGTGCGTTACCATTTTTTTCTTCCATGAATAGAGATAAATCCCAACTAGCTTAGCCCCTAGGTAGCCCATGAAAAGTTAGCGAAAATGCTGAAGTTATGAGCAACATGATTCGACAGTTATCGAGAAAAGTTAACTGTAAGCCCTTTTTCGTAACGGACTCACTCAAGAATTTATCAAGTTTTTAAGACTTTTCTATTTTTCTATCATAAAGGCGTGAGAGCTATTATGAATATCAACGAATAGTACTAATTTCGTAGATTCAAAAACATATCTCAAACTTCACTTGACATTTACTTTTAAACGTTTTTTTTTCTTTCGTTCTGTAACGACATAAAAATGACATAAATTCAAACATAGATGTCACCAACTTCTGGCGCTTGAATTTATCTTCTTTTCAGAACATAACAAAATTCAAACTACATATTCTGAAACAGGAAAAGGGGCTCTGCGAAATAGTATACCTTATTTTTAAAAAGGTTCAGCTTCTACTTTAATCACCTTGGTTGACCGTTAGTCGGACAAGCTGTATATATTATTTTTGGTTATTTTACCTGTCAAATGTTTTTAGTCATTTAACACATCGAAATTCTTGTACAATGGTTCAAGAAAAGTTAAAATGTCTTAGCGAAAATGGTACTGATCCTGTTGCTTCTACATTTGATAACGTGAATGCATCTGTTGAGATGACAATAAATCCAACATCTAATATTTTTTTGTTTTTGGTAGCACCGCTTTCTTATTGATGGAACATCACAATATAAGCAAATCATAACAAAACAACGTATAATATTGTCAAAAAAACAAAAAAGCTGAAAGAAAATAAAAGAAAAAAAGAGACACATGACATTAGTCTTTTGTCTCGGGGTTTGGTCATTGGATATTGCTGTGTAACATGTGATGATAATATGGTGTTTGTAGTTGTTGTGAATATCTTGTTAATGGGTCTTCATTGTAACATCGTCTTTTCATATTATACATGAAAGTGACGACACGAAATAGAAATACTCACTAAGTTAAAATATGTCGCATGTGCTGTGATTTGCGATACAATGTATGACACATCCGAGTGCGACATCACACTGTAAAAAATATCCGTAGAATAAAAAACGAAAAAAGGGTTTATGAAAGTGCAACGTGTCACAAACCCTTTTAACGGGTTTCTGAGGCTTTTATATACCCTTTCATAAACCCTAAAAAAATGAATGAATATGGGGTTTATGATTTGCTGAAACTGATTCTGAAGGGTTTATGATTGGGTTGATAAATTTTATAAATCCTAAAAGGGTTTGCTATACGTTGCACTTTTATAAACCCCTTAGACGGGTTGATAAAAATACAATATCCAAAGTTCAACCTCAGAAGACTCATTTGGAAGTGCTTCTGGAGGTTATGAATGGTCGAAAAGGTTTATGAAAGGGTAAATGAGAGGGAAGATGCATCTCTTCAACTGACTCAATGGTTTGTAGAAGACTATATGAGTGGATTGATTGATTTCAATAATTGTGATTGTGTGTAATATTTTCTCCTCCTCCTATGTGTTAACGTAATAATTCTTGTTCATTATTCAATTTATTGACGTTTCGATCGATTAAATCGATTTTCTTCAGAATAAAATAGCAAATGAATACAGAAAAAGTTCTTTTACTGATGATTCATCCAATTCTCAATTTTTTCTTTATTTTCTTTATAAATATTACAGTACTGGTCCGGAAAAGACGCTATATACTAGAACTTCTTTTGTTTGATATTTAGTTGTCCGTACCAGTACTGTAATATAATAATTATTTATAAAGAAAATAAAGAAAAAAATGATAATTGGATGAATCATCAGTAAAACAACTTTTTCTGTATTCATTTCATATTTTATTCTGAAGAAGATCGATTTCATCGCTCGAAACGTCAATATTCATTTCCTATTGTGAAACACGTCCTGAAAGGAGTGTTGAAGTGTTAAGGGTACACAGTTGGATTACTTCCACATATATTTTAATTGACGAATTAGCTAATTACAGTTAGTTAGTTAATTACCGATAACAGACCCTAACAGATATGCGTTGGAACCATCATCAATGGGTTAGCAAATTCAGGGTGGATAGAGAGGAGCATTTATGATATACTTTGATGAATAGTAATCGACGTCCTCGTACGGTCAAGGAACACATAATGCTACAATATCAGCAAATTTATGACCTACTTGCATTCTTCATTTGTAGGTGATGCATTAAAGTGTAATGAAAGACAAAGTTCAGAAATATATAGAATAATTT
>OENM01001971.1:8334-23757 GCA_900239745.1 Rotaria magnacalcarata | reverse complement strand
TTTTTTAATACAAAAAAAATATCCTAACCACTTAGAGTAACCTTATGAAAACGGTAGGGCGGCGCCCGCTCACCGAACAATTTCTGGTTACGCCACTAGTTACAATACGGTGATTTCCAAACGGAATACTGCTTCCACCTTCCGGATAGTTTTACAGTCGGTTCTGGAATTCGGAATGATCGACATGGGTAGTAATGGAATGAGAAAACAACTTCCTTTTTCTCTTCCTTGTCATTTTTCTGAGAAAAACTAAAAAGGTTTACTTTCTGTAACCTTCTTGCTTTTAAATTTAGCTGTCATGACACTTTTTGCAATGGGATGAAGGAGTTAAATTATTTATTCTCATAGATGTAAATCGCTATGAGAGTAATCTGAATAGGTTCGCTTAATAGTATTTTTCTCTTACATCATTTAGCTATTCTCCATATATGTTATGCTTGTAGCGATTGTCAACTTTATCGGAGAAATAGAACTTAATTTACTTAGTTTTTTTTTCCTGTTTAATTGTCTCTTTACTCCATCTGTTTTGTTTTTGAAACATAGAAACGGAGAAAGCTTGTTTAGTTTATTTCTTTTACTTTTTATTTTTTCAGATACTTGTTGGAGATTTCCCGGAAGTAACATAATAGAAGAAAATACTTCTCTTATTTCAGTTGGTTATTCAGAAAGTTGTTCTTTATTTTTCTGAGAAAACCCTGAAAAGCTAGTTTTTCTGAACTTTTCTCTTTCATTGTGTAATTCTTCTTGAACTATAATTTCATATTTTCTAAAAGGAACAATTGAATGACTTAATTGTTGCACTTTTTTCTAATGATCATGTTCGTACAACGGCCTTCTATTCTGCGAAAAACGGAAAGGTTAATTTTGCCTTCTGCTTATTTCTACAATAATGCTACAAATTCTTGCCGATTTTATAATGGGAATTGTATTAGAAAATTACCTTTACGTTTTCTTTTCTTTTGGTTATTCTGTTCGTTCTCCGACTTTAATCAAAATGAATTCTACTACGAAAACACAATGAATTGAAATTTCCCCATCCAATTATTGTGAAAGTTGTCGATTATCATACTGAAACGAGACGAATAAGTTGTTTTTCTTTTCTTCTATCACTTTCAACTAGGTCTGTCGACTTGCCACTAATATTATATTAATTAATGCAATTTTTAATGCTTTTGTATTAGGATGAAGAAAATAATTTAATATTCTAGTATTAAAATTAAATTAGCGTCCACCTAATACTAACACTTATATTTTCTAACAATAGAAGAAAAGAGTTCTTTAATAGAGAAAAAATTCTAAAACTGACCGATTTTATTCAGTTATAGAATTTGTTTGCCAAAAACAGCACAATTTTCCTCCGTCTTTTGAACTCTAGTACAAAAGCATTGTATTATTTTCTTAATCCTAATCCAAACACATTACCATTGTCTTAACTCAAATACTAAGCCGTCAACCATAATCGACTTAAGTTTTTTCAAAAGTTCCATGTGTTTTGTATCTTGTCATTTTCTCGAAAACAAATCTTCTAGGCGAGCTTTTTTCCCCTAAGATTGATCCATGCACATGAGCCAAGAGTAGAGTTATAAGCCGTGCGGCTGAACCACTGTCGCTACCGCTGTAGAGGCGAAAACTGTAAGAATTTCTGAGCAGTCGCCACCGAAATCGGAATGCGAAAATCGTTTTTTTAACTACGTTTATTTATTTTTGAACTTCGAAATTTCTCATTTTCACTTTTGTGAAACACGATCTGAAAGGAGTGTTGAAGAGAAGCTCCACGGGCCGTCACATATTGTGGTAGACGGATTCCAGAAAAGGAGTTTCATTGGGTTTCACATTTTAATCCCACACCAAATTGCGCTAACAGCCTTTTCAGTTTGATATGTATCTGAATCTATTAACTGATATAACGAGTTTGCATAATTTTCCTAAAAGTAGTTCTACTCTAAAAAAAGATACGAAATGTAGTTAAACAATAATCGATAATTTGTTTGCAATTCGCGTCGCGTTTACAAAAGAGCGAATGAAATATATGATAGTTTCTTCTTGACCTAAAATGACGTATCGTTTACAGTGGTGCACGAGGCACAGGTAATATAAAAAATCCCTTATTAGCAATACATAAAGCGATAGAAACTCAGCAAAACAAACCAGCAAATTAGTATATACGCTCCTCTCTTCTTCAAGTCATTATACAACAAAATCTGCAGCATTCAAGAAGCAGCAGCTCTGGCATGGATCAAAAGTAATGCTTCGTGGAGATAATCTTTCAGACTTCATTAAAAACTAAAGTGTGCAAGTATTTTGACAACTTGATATACATCAATTAAGTCTGTATTTCTTTCAAATCACTAGATCTTTTAATTTCTGACAAAGCTGAGTAGTAATTCACTGCTGCACTCCATTTTGCCTACATATTATTTCTTGATTAAACTATTGTTCGAAGTGCAATTATTTCATTTAGGTTTTTAACATCATCATTAATAATCATATATTGAAATAGTCAAGCAGTTTTTATCTATTAAAGAATTTTTCTTTTTTGAAATTTTCAGTCGCCACTGCTGAAGAGTCTACAGACTCAAATCAGCAAGCGCCGAAGATTTGAAAAAATTGAAAAAATTTTGGCGTCGCCGCCGATCGACCGATCGATTTACACTTCTAGGCAAGAGATTTTACTAGGGTCATCATTCTGATCAAAATCTCGAGTTATAGTGGGTGGGATTTTTCAAGAAATGGATTCTAAAGAAGTGGATCTCGTGCTGCCTTGAGATGCACCCTCCAGTACTACAACGTTATAAGAAAATCTGTGAGGCTTCTTGCAGAACAACCTGTGGAATCTAATTAAAACATACCGAAAATTGATACCTGCTCCATGAAAAATGTATTTGTGTTCTTATAGGGATTAAGTAGTGTAGGTGAGGGTGAGAATCAATGTAGAGCTAATAGCCATCCAGAGATGGGCGAGTCCAGCCTTTTTTCGAGTCAAGTCGAGTCAAAATATTTTTGTCAATTTTGGGTGTGGGTGTTGCGTGCGTATCTGTTCTTCTACACCCACACCCACACCCACACCTACACCCACACCTACGCCCACACCACACCCACACCCCACACCCACACTGTCAATTATCAAAATTTTCGATCAGTGATATTTTCAAATTTCTCTTCTGATGTTTTCATATGATACACAGTCTCTCTTTCATGATCATAATTTTGTATTCGAAGACCAAGAAAATTAATGTATAGCAAAAGAAATTAGTGTATGATCAGTCAGTTATACAATCAAAGCAGTTTTTGAATAGCGTGAGCATGTCTGTATGTCTGTAAAACAACTAATTTGATTAAGAATCAATAATGGATACACAATGAACAAATTGATAGCGAATATGTACGATGCAATAGAATTTTTCTATTTATTTTATCGTAATAAAGTATATATACAGTGACAGTTCATACTAAAAATTCTGATTTTTTAAAAAAGCAGATGAAAGTTTTTTTGAAAGATTGACTCAAGTCACACAGTCGAGTCAACACCTACTAATTTTCGAGCCAGAGTCAAATCAGAGGCATTAAAAAAATGCGACTCGAGTCATGACTCGGACTCGCCCATCTCTGCAGCCATCATCAATACTCCCAAAAACGGAGAATTTCGTACCAGCGACAATATCAAACAATTAATTGTGAATTCGTGTGTTAAGCGCATAACACACATTTACGCTCCTTCTATTCTCCCAGAACTATATACAATGTAAAATAAGCTCTGATCAGGTAGAGTCGTTTTCAAAATCTTTATCGTATCTGTTATTACGATAGTTAAAAAATTATTAATAAACATGGTTCCTTTGTTGTTATAAAGCAGGTGATTGCTATATAATGCGAATACAATGGATATTAACCGAAAACAGATGTAACTTGATTCCAATCTCATTAAAAAAGCATTGCTTTTATAAATAGTATTGGTTGAGTAAGAAACACGATCCGAAAAAAGAATTGTATCTTTATTAAATTGCTATTTATTATTGGTTTTTTAGAGGACATTAGATGGCTGAAAATAAAAATGAGGATAAATGGGCAAAAGCTGTGGAAGAGCTGTTTTGTGACGGAAAGCTTAAATCTCACCAATGCAAAGTCTACAATAAAGATCGGCAATCAAACAACACTGATGAAAAATGTGGGTGCCAACGTCTAGTTCGCCATCACAGCTTTGATGGAGATGAATTGAAGGTCAAACCAACAAACGAAGATTGGACAGTTGAAGAACACACAGAACCATTAAAGGCTCTTATTTATCGATCAACTACACCTGCTAAAGTAAGTAAATACAAACTTTTACTTCGTTGATAACCGATTGTATTCTGAACTGATCAATTTAGTTCTTGCGATGCTCATGTGAAAATAAGAAAGATATTGAAACACTGTACAAGTTAATGGGAAGTGTTTGTGGTAAGCCTAAGTTAATTATCAGTGTCTATGGCGGTCATAAATATTTTACCATGGATGAAGCCATCGAAAAAGAATTCATGGATAGTATGGCTGAAGCAGCGATTACTTCAGGTAGAAAATTAATATGCCAATAAAAGTTTATGTTTCAACAGTTGAATTGTATTTTAGGAACGTGGATCATTACATCTGGTCTGAACAATGGAGCTGCGAAATTGATTGGCGAAGGAGTTGATCGTCTTCGAGCGTTAGTAAATAAGAAACCCAGCATGACTTTACTGGGAATGGCTTGGTGGGGCAATATAGCAGAAAAAGCTAGAGCAATGGTGTTAGAACTACAGAACGAAGTATAAAATAAAATAATGATAATTATACGGAAAAAAACAATTTAGTTTTTTTAATAACTTTGTTAAAAATATTTAGGAATCACGTCGCGAGAATATTCCTTTTCGATTCGATGATAAAGATACTCATTCTCTGGAAACAAATCACACGCATTTTCTACTCTTGGATGATGGAAAATATCGTAGTGAACAAGAAGAATTTAGGAAGATAATTAACTATCCAAAAGAAATGCAACGTTCTGATTTTGTTACATATGCTTGTAGCTTAGAGCAGTGTAAGTCTGCAGTTGAACATTTTTATCGATATCACTCTATCTTTTCTATTAGGCTATGGTGTAACTATATTAATTGAAGGCGGCACCAATCCTTGTCTGGCAATTTTGAATGACATTCAATGTAAACGTCCGGTTGTTTTCGTTCAGGTATTCAATGCTTTATACACCAGTATTATTTAGCGAATTATCTATATTGTAATAGGGCAGCGGGAAAATGGCTGATATAATCGCTAGTTTAATGGATCTCACGGAGAGAAACGAGTACTCTCCAGTCAGGTCAGTCTTATCAAAACGTCTATTGGTTGGCCTAATATAACGAATGCCATTCAAACCTTTTATCGAATTAAAAGTCTAAAAATTCGATCTAAACTGAGCAGTCATCCTATTCCGCAATGTTGAACATTTCAGAACCAGTTCCGCCCCCGGAATCAGTTCCGTCGATTCCGGAATTAGGTCTAACATGAACACTGTCCGATTCCAGAATTGGTTTATCCGATTCCGGAATTGAATCGGAAGGGATAAGCGGAATTCCGAGAATTAGATGGAATTGGTCGGCAGTGATTCCGGGAATTCCGGAATTGTGTTGGACATGTTAAATGGAATTCCGGGAATTAAATGGAATTGGTTCCGCAATGTTCAACATTGCGGAATAGGATGTATTCTCTCTAAACTATATAGAATACTTCAGAACTTTTTCAAATCTTATTCAAATGCATTTTTTTATCGCTAATCGTACAAAAATATCTATCAAATGAAAAATAGAAGGCAAAAATAGTCGCTCTAAAAACGACTGATTACCTAGTGCACTGGCACATATAGTTCTAATTAACACGAATAAATGTTTTTTTATCTATTTCAATTTAGCCTTTCATATACGAACACTTCACAGGAAAAAGCATTTTTCAAGAAACCGCGGTTTGAGGCAATTGTTTTAATATTGGAACCGCGGTTGTCTCTCTTCATACCACGGTATTTTGAAATCGCGTCTAGCTGCAGTTTTATTCGAATGTTTTATTTGTGGATTAGCTGTAGTTTTAGCTTGCTATATTATTTCACAAGAAAATATAAATTTTCCTTTGAACAATATATAAAAGTGGTTACTACAGCAAAGCTGTTCCAGATGATAAAATAGGCAAGCGATATATGCTAATCTTTCGAATCCTTATTTTTTGTGTTCTCATTACTCTCAACTATGTTACATATAGAAAACCCTCGTAAAGATGAAATCTAGATACGATTGTCATTTATTTGAATATTACCCATATTGATCAAAATGGACTCGTTTACGGTCTGTTTATCGACGGTAAACGATGTCAAAACGGTATATTTACGGTAGTAAATAGGCAGTATTTGCCCGTAATACCTGGCACAGTAATACGGCACCGTAAACAGCACTGCTCTCTAAAAAAAATGGTGTCGTACTGAACCATTCATGGTTCAAGAGAGGGTCTAGAACCTTAAAAGGTTCTAGATTTGGGTACCATTTTCAGAACCTTTTTTTAAGGTTCTAGCCAAAAAGCTCAAACCTTTTAAGGTTCCGCATTTCTGTCTAAAACCATTTTAAGTTCAAGACTTTTTGGCTAGAACTTTAAAAAGGTTCTGAAAATGGTACCGAGAAAAGGTTCAGTATGACACCTTTTTTTTACAGAGTGAATTTTCATGGTTTACGGCTGTTTGTGTTACGTAATCTCATGATCATACGGTCCGTATTACTGCGCCAGATATTACGGCAAACTTTTACCCGGAAAATAGTCGTAAAGTAACCGTCAACGGCCGTATACGGACCGTACTGTTTGATCTGGGTATACATAATATTATCGAATTATTTCTAAACACTTTCATCGTTTTCATCCCAGGTGAATCAATCCGATACCGAATCCCATCGGATTCTATGGGGTCCTACCATCCGACGAAATCCCGTTGGATTCCTGGTTCAGGGATCGATGTCGGATCCGACAGTTGTATTTCCAATGATATCCGATTGTCGGAACCAATGAAATCCGAAGCATTCCGGTTACAATTGACGGTTGATGTCGGATTTTATCAGTTTCCGATGCTAGGATCCTATATCGATTCCGGAACCAGGAATCCGACGATAATCCGATAGTTTCCTTGCGCCTTTCGAAGAGCTCCGTCAGATTCCAATAGGAACCGATCGGATCCTAGGCTAGGATTCATTCTCCTGGGATATTATCGAACATGATCGTAATTGATTGAGGGCTCTGTTATTTTAGAAGATAGGACATCGAAGTAATTGTTTTTTAGGAACCCTAATCGAAAAGAAATAGAGCATAATCTTAAACGTTTTCCTATGCGAACCAGAACAGAAAATGAAAAGGAGCAACGCATCAAGCAAATCAAGCAAATCATGGATCGAGACAAACGTATGTATCTGAATGTATTTCGCATCAATAGCGAGTTCAATATGAAGCAAACCATTTTGCAGGCCATTTTCAAAGGTAATCATTGTGTCAAAATCATTTTTATCACAAAGATATTTTATTATTTTGTTTTTTCTCTTCCTTGTTTTGATGTTTTTATTAATTATTTTCTGGTTTTTTAATAATTAATTATTAATATTTTCAAGACGTTTCGGAGATATCTTTCTCCTTCTTCAGTTTTATTTTATTTCATGTTATGTTTGTTTTTACTATTTACAATACGTATCTGACTATTCTTTTTCTTTTTCTTTTCTTTTTCTTTAATAGTGGAACGGAANTTCCGTTCCACTATTAAAGAAAAAGAAAAGAAAAAGAAAAAGAATAGTCAGATACGTATTGTAAATAGTAAAAACAAACATAACATGAAATAAAATAAAACTGAAGAAGGAGAAAGATATCTCCGAAACGTCTTGAAAATATTAATAATTAATTATTAAAAAACCAGAAAATAATTAATAAAAACATCAAAACAAGGAAGAGAAAAAACAAAATAATAAAATTATAATGACCTTCCTAAACATATGTCATCACAAAGATGTTGTAATTACTCATCATTTTCTATTAGCAAGTCTTACTCAAAATCACGAGAAGAAAAAATCAGAAGATAATAATCAGTTGACTCAAAAACAGGATTTGCTTGAGTTGGCAATCAAATGGAATTGTTTTGATCAAGCATCCAACCTACTTGAAGAATTGCAATACATGAATGTAACATTTTCTTTCATTTGTAGACGAAGCTATTTCATTTTTCCTTTAGGAACCAGAGCTTGTAGTAAAACTATTTAAGCAAGCTCTTGATGACGATCGGCCACGCTTTATCGATTTCTTCCTACGCGTTAACTACGACCCTCGTCTAACATTTTATAAAAAGGAAGCTCATCGAAAACCGTTCATTCAAAATAGTTCTAATTATAGCCAACATGATAAAATGACAGCAACGAAGTGGCAAGCTTGGATAAAGTACAAATATCAGGTTGAAATGAACAAGCTAGGTCATGATCTAATATTTCAATTATACAAAGACACCTTTCAATCAAAGTATCAGGTTAGTGCACTTGTGAACACTTTTTCAATAGACCATATGGTTGAACTCAGTATATTCATTAGCGAACATACAGTTTTCGAATGCTTCGATAGAGGGAGTCAGTTAAAGATTGTATGGAAATTCGTTCCCCAATATGACTCATGAAGACAGATTTCTCGTACATGATTCATGCTATACATAGTATTTGAGTGTATATAGTTTTTACAAGCCCTTATTGCCTCTGTTATATTGGTGATATTGAGATAGCATTCTACTAATCAATCTGCACAAACGAGGGGCTTGATCATCGATAGAAACTATAACAACATTTTGGACTGAATAATACATCATACGAACACTTTTCATCATAAATTAGCTACGGAAAAAAGCGTTGATGATCTTTGAGTTCTGCACATGATGTGATGAAGCGGCGGAAATATTCTGTATAATTAGTGGGAATGATTTCTGATAAACTCCATTGGTAACATGAAAAAATGGATAAATTTTAAGAATTTAGTCACATTCACAGTACTCTAATGTGTTGGAGAAACGTGCATATATTCTTAGTGTCTCCAATATGAGAAATTTCGGATTACTATTTAGAACAGTGTTTCTAACTATGGGTCAAACCGAACTTAAAATGATATATTGGTAATCTGCCTACAGTGAATCCTAACCTATTTTACGCACCACTTTTAAACAATCAAAACAAGAACATAGAGATCTAAATGCGTGGTCTCTGGCAGTGATTTGCGATCGAAACATATTTACGATCAAATCACCGTCATCGAGCTCTTTCATTTATTTCTTGATAAATTGAAAGATTTTAACTTTTACAGTAATTTATCACCAAGTTAGACATAAAATTAATTCATTATTTGAGTCATAACGTGCATCTATCTTAAATACAGTTGCTTGAATAGTATAAATTACACAAAGACAATAAAGAATGGACCCACAAATTTGTTGTAAGACGCAAAACGATTCTAGTTTTCCCAGCTTATACTTCGAATAATAAATCAGATGACTTCAAGTTCTATTAGCTTGAGTACTATCTGTAAAGATAAAATATCGATTGGAAATCCGAGTTTGTAAGTACTCAGGTGTAGCATCTGCTTTCCATACGATGATTTGTAAATTTTTCCGATGCACAAAACAGTTTTCTATTTCTTCAAATGAGTGTAGGTTGCTATGACTGCTTAGTTATTTTGAGAAGAAAAAGTCAATGAATGATATTCAGAAACGCAAAGCATCTATTGAGAATATAAAAGAAAGAAATTGAACAAGTCAATTTAATTTGTCCCTTATTTTATTTGTCTTTTGAGATCAAATGAGAAACTTCAAAAGAAGATCAGCATTAAAAGGTTAATAAATCATGTTCACGCCACTGTGTGGGTTAAAACTACTTTTTCAAAAGTTGAAAGTTGAGAAAAACGGGAGAAGGTTATAATAATTATAACTTTTGTGTTATAACCGATCAACTTTTTGGTAGAAAAGTTAATTTAGTTATAACATTCAATCCGAGTTACAACATTTAACCCTAGTTATAACCAAGTAACTAATTCAACTTGATCAAGTCTTTGATTCTTTTTTTCAATAAATTAAGTAGATATTTTAATTATTTTGATCTATAAGATCGATAAAATGAAACTAATTGCACTTCATCAATCCTTATCTTTAAAAATTCGTATTTATATATTTTGTTTTATCATAGTTTGTTGGTGGATTCATTTACAACTTACACTTACTCGTATTTGAGTATTGAGGAAGGAAAGTGTCACGTAAAATTTTTTATTCTCGCGTGATCCATACTGATGGTTGAAACGGATATATCTAAGAATTCAAAACTGAGATTGTTTTGACCCATCTCTTATTTTTTTCAAATGATAATCTTATCTTCAATATGTTTTTTAAGTATTTATTATACGATGTTGCCTACCAATCGAATAATGCGTATCCTATTTAAAATTGAAACGAAACGAAACACGTGTGTATTCTTTTCAATGGTATTAGTTAATCACTGCTTTTATTAACACATCATAGACTGTTCTTGTTCTTTCATACATTCATTCTTTCTCTCCGTAACGATGAGTGAGACTAAACATGCGAAGAAATTGCAAGAATAAAGAAAGACAATGCTACTATTGATTTCTTATAAGTTAAAGTAACGAGAAATATTTCCAATGTAACTCATTAAACACAGGTAGGTCGTGTATAGCTTATGCCTAGTATAAGCGTATCTTATTTATGATATAGATTTAAAAAAGTAGTTTCAATTAGTCTAAAAAGTTGAGACATCTAAAACAAAATGTATTGATTAGTAGCTATAAAGTAACTTTTTGCTAGTACGATTCAAGATAATAACTTAATGGAAAGTTAGAACTAGAGTTGTTTGTCATAAATTTGTTTAGAAATCATGATTACTTCAATATTCTGCCAATTTACTTTATTAGAATTTATTTTTGCATCTATGCTTTCATTCGAAAATATGTTAGCTAGATATATGCGATTAAAATGTTAAGGATTTTAAAGTTTTGCATATAGTCATTAATGTGAGAAAATGCGGACTGGTTCTCAGTAAAATATACTTCATTTAATTAATTGTACAAACTAGTACAACGATTTAAAAAAACTGATAAATACTTCGAAAATCATGAGAAAAAGAAGACAAATACAAATATTTTTAACAATAAGGAGTGATGAGGTGCAATTAGTTAGTTGATTATAACTAGGGTTAAATGTTGTAACTCGAATTGAATGTTCTAACCACGGTTGAATGTTATAACTCGAGTTATAACTAGCCCAATTTTAACCCCCACACTGGTTCAAGAAAATGACTTGTTACGGTGTTTTTTTTTAGCATCAGATAATTCTTTCTTCTAAGTAGACGATTTATTTTTCAGAATTCTGCAAGCGAAAACGAATCAGAATATTTTCCTCCAAAATCAAATGATCATTTGGATATTCTGTACTCAAAATGGACAGGAAATTTAATGTCCACATTTTTCCGTAAACGTTCCGTAGCAGATCGAATGCAGTTGAAATTTCACACAGCTGTGAAGTATTTTTTACAGTATATGTGTTGTTGGAGGGTGGCATGTTGTCGGTCATGTTCAAATCGAGCGAAAGTTACTCAGGAACAGTTTATCGAAAAGATTGTTGTGGAAAATCCACTATCTCACATAAACCCAGACATAGAAGAAAAGGTCAACAATGGTACACTTGCTGAAGAAAATACCCAAACCATGCTTCGTGATCTCCTTATTTGGGCCGCATTTACTGGTCATATCGACATAGCCAAAGTCCTCATTCTTCACATCCGATCTCGTATATGTGCAGCACTCTTGTGTGTAGTCATTCTCAAGTATCGCGCTAGGATTGCAAATACTAGTGATACGCAACATTTGTATAAGCAACAAGCAGTTGACTTCGAAATTTATGCTACAGATTGCATCAATGCTTGTAATTCAAAGAGCGAGAATAACGCTTGCGAATTAATGATTCGTCAAATACCTCTGTTCGGTAGTACGACATGTATGCAGGTAAATATTTTAAATAGTACTTGAAATTCCAATTAAAAAGAATTTATAGGTGCCAATTGCATGCCATTGTTCTCGCTTCATTAATACAGATTGTTTCAGTCAAGTACTCAATCGTATATGGTTCAATAAACTCGCGCCAATAAATCTTTCAGCTTTTAGTGGTGTGAAAATGATAGCATCACTAATGACATTTGGTTTGTTTGCTCCGTTGCTCATTACATATAGCCTATCACAAGATACAGACGAAATTGATGATCGAAACGAAGATCATGGTGTTTCTCATTCGGTAATCATCAATCATATCCTACTGTTAGACAACCATAATTTCTATGTTTATTCTATTATACCAAGGAAAATGGTATGCACTCAGACTCGTCTGCACCGCCAGTTTCCAATGAAATCGTCCACAGGTAGACATTTTTAAATGGCATTTATTTTAAATATCCAAGGATATTAGTAATTCATGCCTAATAGTATCACAATCTAAAAATTATTCTATGTGAGAAATCTTTCATGATTTTTGGAAAAGATTTCCTGATTTTTTATTAGAATCCGTCACTAACTTTTGCATTACATGAACATACAACCGAATTGTTCAACGAAGTACAGTCATGAAATCTTGCTTTTGAGCTATTTCACTATCTACAAATGCCAATGACTGTAATTTCACCTTTTATAACAGCTGATTATCACGAAAAATAGTACTAGTGCTTTGAAATGAACGTTTTGATAACAATCATCAATGACTGTGTATAGTATCACATAATAAAAGAACTTTAAATTCACTAGAATCGTAACATATATCTTCTTAGTGTGCCAACATCTATATCATAAAAATCTAGATAACTTTTAGAGAGTTTCTTAATTTATGGTCTATAATTTGATTTGAGTCTCTTCATGATCGTGAACACATACGTTTACAATTATTTAGTACATAGTTGACAATGCTTCAAAATATTATGCTACAAGTTCTAGAAACTCTTTTTCATTGAATTCAGTTTCACATCCTCAAATCAAATTAGTCAACTGTTAATTGCTTATCTGAGAGAATAATTAATATTATTTTAGCCGGTATGTATACTAGTGTAATAGAAAGCTTGCGTACATTTTTTTCTTCAAAGAAATAAGAATATTGCTAGTTTCTCGGAAGTTGGTACCGTCATATTAATTTTCAGAGTACATATTGCAAAACTACTCGTGCAACTCGGTTGTGATATTATTTCGTTTTTGTTTAATGGTGTGGAATGCATTTACTTTTTTTTTCCAGCTGTCAGTTGTCATATGCAGGTGTGAATTACTACACGCGTTATACGAATTTGTCTGTTTTGACCTGGAATATTTATGCGAAAAAAATCAAACACTTTCATCAATGTCCTATGGTGAAAATGTGCTATGATTTTGTAAGCTATACTAAATATCGTTCAGTATTTTATATGATACCTATTGAGCTTAGGCTAGCCATATATTATTATTGCTGATATTCAGCTATATGATGTTGTTCCAGTTCGATTCTCCAAATAATACTTATTCCGCGTTTCATTGGACAAAAATTTACATTATTATCACTATTTCAACCATGCTTGCTGAAGATATGCGAAGGGTATCAATAAAGACTTAATTTTCTTTTGTGTACAAAAACAAATTGTGTATTATAGGTAGTATTTTATCGTTTAACATTCATGTGTGAAAGCGAATCGCCTTCGTGGATGTCATGGTTTTTTACATTATTGCTTCATTCTACTCCATACATTCTATTCTATGTTGGAATTGTTCTTTGGTATTGGTATGGCAATGTGCCTAATTATTTAACAACTGCTAGGTAAGCAATATGAAAAAAAAGATTATATCATTATTTCTTTGTGTATTAGAATAATTCTAGCTATAGATCTAGAAATATGGTTTCTAATATCTCTCAAGTTCATCAGTGCAGTAAAATTTCTTGGTCCAAAAATATTCATGGTGAAAAATATGGTGAGTATTTGTTCGACACTATGATCGGATTACTGATGAAAAGCCTGCATCTAATGAATAGTGATAATCACATTATCAGAGATGAAATTTCATTTTTTTCATGAGAATGATGCTACTCTAAAATATATTTGGAACCCTTCATCTATTGATTTTTCGTTCGTGTTATATTTCAAGTTTTCTACTACTAAAAATTGGGGAACCTAATTTGAATTAGTCATCCATAGTTTTCGTTGAGCTGTTCAGCTGAATGAAGCTATATACAGGTGTCAAAAGTAAACGTGAATAGTATATTAAACTTAGCTATACTGTGCTGGTAGACCAACTAAAAACTAAAGTGTTTCAATTTGTATACTTTCATCTTTCTCACATTAGATAAACGTGAGATGTATTCTTTTTTCGACCTTGTAGACAAATTTTAAGCTTTTTCTTCTAACAATCTATGAAAAGATGAGTAATTTTATATCACTTTCAGTGAAAGGAATTTGTGTATGTACCAGACCGAGAAGTACGCGCTGGTTCCCGCAGAAAAACACCGGAACATGGGATTACTATTCCGGCCGGAACAGGTTCGTACTTTTTTCTGGTTGAATCCAGTGAATTCCTGTTCTTTCAGACAGGAATCGGGTGGAGATCATCGAAAAAAATACCGGTCGGAATATTACTTCCATGTTCCGGTGATTTCCTGCATCGTTCTTACCGGTTTCTGTAGTGTCTGGTGACCGGAACGATCAGCCGTAGTATACTAAAACTGATACTAAATGTTTTAACTGAGATCTTTAATCATTCAATACAGAGATGCCAACAGGCCACTATTTTCCGGCCTGACCTGGCCTGGCGCCTGGCCTGTTACGACCAGGCCAGGCGAATCTGTTGCCTGACCTGACACGATCGAGCCTGGCCTGGTGCCTGGCCTGGTGTGTTTGTGCCTGGCCTGTCCTGCAGGCTTACATGAAACCAAAAAAGTTATGTGTATTTTTATAACATATTCAGTAGGTTCAATTTTTGTCATGATGTTGAGGACTAATGTGATTATTTCTTTCTTTTCTTAATAGTAATAATATTAAAAAGTTGTTTTATATATGTTACAGTTGACATGAGAATTTCAGTTGAGATTGGAATGCGCGAAAAAAATAATTAATCGAAAAAATATAAATTTCGTTTTTTTTCCTGCTCGTAATAATACATTATAGAAAAACAGAAAAGAGAAGAAATATTTCTCAGATAGATTCAATGTCCCCATAGTTAAAAAAATACACAGAGAGTGAATTTATTGTAGAGAGATAAAAATATAAAATTTGTTCTTCTCAGATAAATTCAATGTCCCCATGTCCCCATAGTTTAAAAAATATACAGAGAGTGAATTATATAAAAACTCATTGTAAAAAGATGCAA
>OENM01001970.1:0-11420 GCA_900239745.1 Rotaria magnacalcarata | reverse complement strand
CATCAATTAAATTAAACAAGTATATAAATATAAAATAACTGATGTATTACTAGTTTACAATTGATGCCACTAGAATACAAGTATACGTATATCTTCGTTTCATTACATAAGTTTCATGTAACTCAGTAACTATGATAATAATAAACTACAATAATAAAACTAGAGTACCCATTATATGATATATTTATAGTTCACAAGTTTAGATACAATCATGTAAATGGTTATCACCAAAGAGAAATTGAAATAATTCATGATGTAGTCATCTATTTTCTATATTATACTAAAATTTCTCTTGTATTTATTTACACTTTGAAAGGTCAAACGTTAAAAAATGCGAAAATAGACTTTGATCACCAAAAAAAGAGACAATTGATTACCAAATTAATTTTGATTAAATAGACAGTGCATGTCAATATCAATTTGGTTAGATATGTATAAGTCAGGTGAATGAACATCATTTGATGGTTACGTTGCATAGAAATCCTCATGTTCCCAATGAAAAAAATATCAAATTATTAGAGAATTTAGTGGATTATAATCGGATTTTTCCGTGCAAAAATCTGAATTATAATCGATTGAAATCTTCGAAATCAACGATAATTTGATTATTAATCGAACAACAATTCTAAAAATCCGACGCAAATTTTATTAAAATCGTATCAAATCCATATTATATGACTTTAATCAAACATACATGATTTTAATAAAATTTGTGTCGGATTTTTAGGATTGTTGTTCGATTAATAATCAAATTATCGTTGATTTCGAAGATTTCAATCGATTATAATTCAGATTTTTGCACGGAAAAATCCGATTATAATCCACTAAAATCTCTAATAATTTGATATTTTTTTCATTGGGAACATGAGGATTTCTATGCAACGTAACCATCAAATGATGTTCATTCACCTGACTTATACATATCTAACCAAATTGATATTGACATGCACTGTCTATTTAATCAAAATTAATTTGTTGATCAAAAATATTCACACCCTGAAAATATCGTAGCGATAATTGATTATGTAGCCTAATTTTGAAAACGAAAAAGTTATATTTGACATAAAATTTAAGTAAGCAATCAATGATTTGATTTTCCCTAGACTGAAAGGATAGGATCTAGAAACCGTAATTCACCTGTATCCGCCCGTCTGTCTGTAACAATGACACAATTGACCATTCCTCTGGTACAAATAACCAATTCTCATGGCACAAATGATCATTTCTATGACACAAAGGGCATTGTTACGGCACAAACCATGGGTGGGTGCATGACATGGCCACGTGAAACGGTTCGCTCTGGAGATGAGGTCAGTGAAGGAGCGAGCTAATCCCCTACGGAACTTTGCGCTAACCATCACGAAATTTCTGAACCATATATTTTTGTGGGTAGGTAAGAGTCAACCTCTGCCCTCCATAAGGACCTTTGAGTCCCATTTTGTCCGTTTTTCGTCTTCACTTTCAGTGCTTTTACTTGAGATCTTTAATTTTCGTCTAATTCTTACCTCAGTTTCACTTATGCCCACTCGCTTTACAGGTCTGTTTGAAAATATCATCACCAGTTGCTGATACGAACAACCGATTTTCTGTCCTGTCCATGCATTTGTTCTCTTCAGCACTGTCTGTCTCGGGTCCAGTGAATCGACTTTCGATGTCGATGAACGTTACTTGTCTCATACATATTCTAGATAGTATTTTAGTGATCAACTATAACACCAACCAAACTTAATGGTTGTCTTTTACACTTAAAACAAATTCGAAGTGAGTCACCATATCAAAGGTTTTTGTAGAAAGATATGAAAACAAAAAGGGAATGATTAAATATTGAAGTCTTTCTCAAGAGACCAATAAATATTCTTTAAAAAGAAAAATAACACTTGATTAATAGCACTGCTACACGACCATCACGATCTTGACGGCACCTCTTTCATTCGACAATAACATAATAAAGCGGGAAAACACTCGCTCGCTCTCTTGTTGTCAGACAATATTATTTTTTGACAATAGCAACTTATAAATTATCCAATTCAAGAATCAAATTGACTAGAGAGAGAGAGAGAGAGCTATTTTTACTATTAGTCTCGCAGAACTCTGCATAAATTATATAAAAGTACTTATTATTGTCAATAATTATCGAACCTAAGACAATGATAATCGATGAGAATAGCTAATTACAGGACAGTCTGAGTGATCGTTCGCAAAAAAAGTAATTCTTGAAGTTAACTTTTCACAACACCAACTAATTTCCGTCCGAGTTTACTATGCATATTGTTTGTGAAATTTCATATAAGTTGAACTGGAGGTTGTTCCATCGGAACATTTCTATATGCATTAGTAGATCGAGTTTGTTGATGACACTTCTATTTTGTTCTTTCAGTACTAGTAAGAATGAAATATTCACGGGATGCCTTTCTAGCTAATGAAGTGCAAGTTTTTTTGAATTTGGTTTTTGTTTATTCATAGGGTGTTATTTATCACGTACACATTTTGTAATAAAATATAAATTATATATTTTTATGTAAATAGTTATTAATTGATTGTGTTTCTATATATATTTCCGTTTAAATACAATAGACCGAGTAATTCATTTACTAACGTTTCGAATACAAATGAAAAAACAGGATAAGCAAGTATACACTCACATCGTGTAAGCAAAGGCGCATGAAAGAAAAAAGAAATAACGTGCTTAGCTTTAGGAGTAACGAGCAAATTTACAATTCTGCTTTTCTTTTGCTTCTTTTCCTTATCTTTTGTCGCAACTCAAACAATAAAAGAAAAAAAAAACTTTTTCGAAATGATTAACATTGAATAACAACACTTGAAATAAATACACCTACATATATAAACTAAAAACGCGAAGTACCACACTCGAAATTAGATGAATGACAGTTGGTTGCCGTCAAAAAACTAAACATATTTTTTATATTTAATCAAAAAAGAGAGAAAAGAATGAAATTGTTTATGGTCTAATTTCAATTACTATGACAACATCAAAATGTTAACATTTTATAATGAAAATTCAATAATCATGGGTAATGGTCAGACTGGTGGCGAAAAGAAAGCGGATGGACAACACCAAGAAGATGTCACGATAAAAAAAACTTTACAATTAGGAGAGTTCAATCGAAGAAAAAGTAATGAAAACTTAATCTTTTTCGCTGGTACTGACAAAGCTCGTGTGTAAGAGAAAAAAATCAATTATTTTTTATTCCTAACATTTCATCTTCTTTCTTCCAACAAAGAATTACTGAAATACTCGAAGAACGTGGTTGGTCTAGAACCAGGGATCATAGTATAACTAATTTTACTATGAAATGGTGTCTGGCAAATCAAGTTGATTGGAGTCAATTTCAAGAAGGCAAACAATTAATAAATAATATACCTGGTCAATTAGCGTTTTCGGATAAAATCAATCTTTGGTATACAATAAAGGATTATTTACATAATAGACGTACTTCAGATGGGAATCATATACAAAATTTTCTTCCGATGACTTTTGTGCTTGATGATGAAAGAGAAGTTGGGGAATTTTTACGCTCCTATAAAAGTAGGCGTTTATTTTATTTTCTAAATTACATAAGGAAAATACGTCTTCTATGTGTATCTATTTCTATATAACTGATTTTAATAATAAGGTCAACCCTATTGCAGATATTAGAAAAAGAAGAAAATTTTCCAATGAGTGTTACGTCTATGCTATGCAATCTAATAGAGAGTTGTTTATTTTCTGTTAAGTTCTTATGTTTTAGATACATAAATCCAATAATATAAAATACACTGTTTTCCGAAGGTTTTTGCATTATGATTTATTCGAACAATAGAAAAAACCTATCAAAGCACTTGACAAATGCTAACAAAACAGAAATTCATACATAGAAATAATTCCTTTGTTTTCGTTTATTTCGTTTTTTTACATTCGAATTTTTATCATGAAGAACAATAGCAATTTTACTTGTCAACACTCAATCAGATTCTATCTACTAGAAAACCTTTACATGCTATTATGAATTAAGAATTGTAAATATTTAAAAAACAAACAATGCCTTAATATAACCGATAATAATTGAATATGATATTCACTGAGTCTTGTCGCACTAGTGCCTTAGAGAATAGATATTCATTCATACTGCGCAGTGTTGATTGGGATCAATAATTCGATAGATAGACTGGCAGCCTGTTCGACATATAAACTGTTCGATAACCAGCATGTCTCTTAGATAACTCAATATTCGGTCAGATTGGGATTGGTGCCTATCTATAACAAATGAATAGAACAGTATTTCATACGAATATTAATTCGTTAATTATCTTTTAGTTAAAAATAGCCTTTCTAATGAAGTTTTATGTATCTTCTAGAACACAATCGAACATGGATATGTAAACCACGTTATAGTTATGCTGGTCGAGGAATCTTTGTTATATCAGTGAATAGTGATTTAAATGCAATCTTTAAATTTCAAATTGGGAATGGGAACCGTATTCAATATCAACCAAGACTACCTGGCTATTTGATGCAAGAGTAGCGTATAACTAACTAATAAAATTGATCTAGAATTGTGTTTTGATTATTATCGACATAGATATATTTCCCGGCCATTACTTATAAAAGGTCGAAAGTTCGATATACGTGTACATTGGCTTGTCGCATGGACCAAACCATTGCTTGTTTTTTACAATCATAATGCATCTGCCGTGCGCTTATCACTTAATCTGTATCGAGAATTCGATTTTGATCGTGCGACACATTTAACAAATTTGGTAACAGTTTTTTTGCTAAAATATTTTATGGTAAATAGATCAGATATTTTAAAATCTAGTCTGTACAAGAAAATCATTATCGTTATTCTTTTTCCCAAGAAGCAACTGGAATGACAATATCTCAGCTAAAGTAAACACTTCTAGTCACTAGAAAGTATGCACAAAGAAAATATGTTTAGTCATTATTTTAACCGATGTTTTCGACCATTTCATCCCAAAATGTGTCAAGATTGGGTAATGACTGTTATGCAAGTAAGTTAAAATTTCAGAGAAATTGATTCGTAATTTTTAGAGAAATACAATAAAATCTAATTTCTGCTATAAGACAAAAGACATTGAAAAATAATAGCTGCTTACCTATTATATAATTTCTTTAATATATCGAATATCATGTCGAGAAAAACACACATACACAGGATCTTTTTATCTAAAAGTATGTTTTTAAAAGCTTTCTAACATCAATCTAGTTAGTATTTAATCTCGTTGCACTTTAAATCAGAGTTAAATCAAAAGAAAAAGAAAAGCTCACTGCCCTAATGAAGTAAAAGATGCATCAGTTATTAAAAGCATCTTAAAATGTTTTACAAAAGTAGTAATTTGTATGTTAGCACGCGATGCGCTTAAGCATAATGAGAAAACAAAATAAAAGAAGAGAAATCATACCTATGGATTTTCAGATGGATTAGCTGGATGGTGTTTATGGAAAAATAAAAGAGAAATCTACTAAGACAAAATGGGAAAAGTTAGCTCGTAATGAAAGCCTGACTAATGAACTACAAAATAAGAAAAATGCATCAGAATGTTTCATTCATGAAATTCAATAACAGATTTCTAGGTTGGTTACACAGCGCAATTATAAATATGAGATTAAAAAATATCATCTTAATCTTTCAGTCATCGTAGAGTTATGAAAGGAATCAAATGAAACTACAGAAAATATAAAGTAATCAAAATATTAAGGTCTTCCTTGACTGGATATCTAGTTATGTCGCTAGGATAAGAATTCAAGCTTTCGCTACCGAGTAATTTAATGATTCCTTGACTGTTAACAAAGTTCTCAACAGAAAATAACATTTCTTGTATAAAACAATATTTCTAATGAAGGGAGATTTAAGGACTAGAAAAATTAAATTGCTCGCCTTCTTTCCAATAATGTAAAACACATTCTATCTATTGTAAAGGAAACATAGCTTCTTTTTAATATAGGAAGTGTTATTGTGTCGTCTTAGAAAGTCTTATTAAATGTACTACGATGATCTCTGCTTATTCTGGACTATATATTAACATGCGCAGAACTTCATACACCGTATGGTATGACCTTGACACTTCGCTGTTTTTAATCAAAGTAGCTTTGTCACGTTTCCCATTTCAATTCAACAAGTCTCTCATTGAATGCCTCTGACAGTATTATAATTACCTGAACATTCACATATGGTGTTCATATCAAAAAAAATATTGTTCTGAGCAATTGATAAATCTCGAGAGAAAAGGATTCTAGTTGATGTAAAAGTTTTTAAATAGGCGGAAAGTTAATTAGATAATATTGTAAATTAAAATAAACACTTCAAAACATTTCAATTAGTTTTATTCTAAAAAGAAGTACTCTGTATCCATCATACATATGATGCCATCGAAAGTTTCTTTAAGAATACAACTATCAACTTCTGGTTTTAATTTATTATATTGATTAAAACTAAGTTCACAGGAAAAGGAGAAGGTTCTTCTTCGTAAATGTATCATCTATGAAATCTACTATTCCTATCTCTAATAATTGTAGGTTACTTGTGTGACTCAAGTCTTTTTTAGAGTATATCATCACATTTAATTAATTTTCTGTTTCTTTTATTTCTATGAAAAAACAAATTTCTAATAAGCAATATTTTACAATAGGAACGTATGCAAACAATAATTCGTCATGTGGTGCGTGCAAGTAAACATAAATTAGCTCGTGAAGCTGGACAATTCGGTTTATTTGGCTGTGATTTTTTACTTGATGAAAATTTTCGCATATGGCTTTTAGAAATAAACGATAATCCCGGTGTTGGGTGAGTTTAATTTATTGAAATCAGACTTGTTGGTTTATTTTTTGTTCTGTTTATTATTATTATTCAAAGGTGGGGCAATCCTCGATTGAATACAACAACAAAGCCTTTATTTGAAGAAACACTTGATATTGTTTTTGAATGTTTTGAAAAATTTAAAAACAATGAATCATTATTACCAATAGAATGTTTAAAAAATTATAAACTTATCTATAATGAAGACGATGATGTTGATAGACTTTTACGTGATGATAATCAATTGTTTAGTGACCGTCTATCAATTCGATATGCAATAAAAGATATATTAGCACGTCCAAGTTTTCATCGAACACTGATACAAACTAATACAAGTCGAACAATAGTCAATCAAGTTGTTGATAATAATAATAATAATGTTATCCTTCCATTAGATATTATGACTGATTCAAATTCTTCTGTGGGTGATGTAATACCTTTCAGATCAACAAACGCTGATGGAATACTTACAAGCTCGTCTGTAATTGGTACAACATCTGTAAACTTACATATGTCTACTATAACTCCTGATACAGATGCAACAATTGAGCCATTGAAACATGAAGATGATATTGCATTAGAACATTTAATGAAATCAAAAAAGTTAGAAAAAAAATCGAAAACAAAGCCTTTAATATCTACGTCAACAACGTCAATGAATAGAGTAAATATTAAAGCCAATAAAATAAGCGTTAAACGAAATATTTCAACATCGAATACAATTTACATGCAACGGAAAAAACGTCTTGATTTAACGCCAATCATCATTGATAAGAAATGCTATGTACATCGAAACGGTATCATACCTATTTCGACGGAAACAACTAAGAAAGAAGATAACATACCAAACAATGAAGTTATTCGTCCAGCAGAATTACAAAATGACATTGAGAATCAAGAAAATCAATCCGTTATCACATCAATAACAAGTATTATTCCCCTAAAGTTTAGTTCTTAGAATCAATTTATTTTTTTATAATTATTTTTTATTGATGAAAAGACTTTTTTTTATAATGACAGAAGAAAGAATTGTTTTTAGTCTATAACTAATGATGCTAATAATAAATCGGTGATATGACGTTCATTTTGAAATGATTGAAAATTTTCTTCTTTCAATAATCGATATGATTCTGATTTCGATGTAGGAGCCAGTTTACGCATGATTGTTGGAATTTGTGCTAATATATTCATATAAGATGTTAATTCTGTTTGAATAGAATTTAGAATTTTTTTATTTTCTTCTTGATATGATGAATTTAAAGCACTATTAATTAATGAAAATGATTGAACATCAAGTTTAGATAGCATATATTTTGCAATCATCATCGCTTCAGAAGAATTTCTAAACATTAAAAATATTGTTCTTCATATGATTTTCTGATATTTGTAAAAATCGAAAGTTCAACAAATAATGAGAAGGAGAAATAAACAAAAGTTTCTTTAAACCTATTCTATTGAATATTTTGAGATTTTTATAACCGTTTAAAAATTCTTGTTCTGAAATATATTTCACTTGAGTAAAAGTGAGATCATGGTAGTTTTCTACTAGATTGTCGCAATAATCTATTGAAAAAGATTTTCAGAAGATAAAAGGCTCCAGCGATTTTTGTCATACAAAGTCTATGATCACTGAACTTTCATGGTTAATGAGTCGAGACCAGTAGTATCCTAACTAGATTTTTTTCAATCCGGAAAAAAATAGTCTTTTTCTATAAGTGTTCACAGACAAAGGTCTAATATATAATCAGTAAATGGCAGAGATCTGTTTAAATTAATCTAAATAGTATTTATCGAAATGACATAAAGAAAGCGACTAGTTTTACAGAAAATTTTTTCCATGATTCTCTCAGGCGAAGAAGTTACTGGAATTACACGCACGATAATTTTGACTAATTAAGCGTTATGTACCACTTCGTTTCATTCATATTATTAAAGAAACGGAAACATATTTAGCGACTTAGTTTTAGGACTATTACAAATAAATATAACTCTATAAATATGCTCACAAAAAAACGTGATGTATAAATATCAAGCTGATAAAATTATGTTTTGAATTAATTTTTAAAAGGATACAATACTGTTTGATATACAGTGAACGCACAGTAAAAGCCAGCATAACCTCATTTCTATATATAAAGATGCTGTGTTTGATCTTACGAGTGCCATGGTATTGAATTTAAAAAAAACATGTGAAAGCTTCAAAAAAGAAAATTTTGGATAAATAACTTCAATTATTTTGGTATCGAGAATCTTGTAGTCAAATTTGATCAAACAAGTCTCCTGTCAGCTTTAAACATTGACTTTGATCACTAATTTTATTTTAATGACTTACTCAGCATAGAAATGTACATTCAAATCTTCCGCAATCAAGTCATCTTCGTTTATAAGATGAATAACTATATGTTCAAAAATATTTCCTTTATTAATACGTATATAAACATTTGGTACATGAATAATAGAACTAAATCCAAGATTTGATAACAATTGTCTAAAATGTTCAATAAGATGAATTTTTATTGTTGATTGTAAATTCATTTCCAAACGAAATAACGTATTCAAATAAATAAATGCTTGCTGATATTCTAAACTATTCCCTTACAATTCGAAAAAACAGAATTCAAAATATAATTTACTAGAAAAAGTAGAACAAACTTGATTCAGTTTCTAATGCATTCAATTTTAATATTCGTTCATTATTCGGTTTAATAAGATCATCCATTGATATGTTCACTGAACCAATACGAAACAGTTTGTTATTGTTATTATTATTATCATTAGTCAATAAATAAAGTTCTAAATCAATATCTCGATCCAATTCAATTAGTGTTGTTAAAATAAACGTTAGAGATGAACTAGAATTTGAACTAACGTTCATTTGTTCATTTAATAGTGATTGAAAGCTAGTTTTTAAATTGAATAATTTCGTTTTATTTCTACTTTTATCAACAGCAAATAGATACACTGAGGGTACGATTGTACTAATTAGAAAATTATGAAAATTGATTTTAAGAAAAATTTCAACAACAAAAGATCTAAAGATTTTACTTCGTAATATTTTGAGTTTTTACATATAGAAATAAATTGGTTCGATAAATAAACCAATTTATATCGTTGAATTGAGGGACTGTTGTTGAAATATTTGAATTTTGAATCAAACTTTCTGTTTGTGACTGTGAATTTTAATTAAAAGAAATTAATAAAGAGAAATCTATGTTTTTATCTTACATTTATAGTCAGATCTGTAACGTAATATTTGTTACTTATCTTTTGAATATCACTTTCAATTTGTCTACATTGAATATATCCTTCATGAACAATAAAATCCGCATTCTAAAATGATTTCTTTGTTATATTATTTGAATAATATACGATGCAAAAATAAGAATATAAAAATGTCAATCTTTACATCACTGTAATACAATCAATTACTAGAGAAAAAAGGTTTTCTGTTCAGTGCGCAGAAAATATTTTTCTCTATCAGATGGAATTTGTCTATTAAAGATTTCCAATTGAATCGATTTTGGGTCTAAGAAATACATACGATACGTTGGTTATCGAATATTAAGAACCAGAGGGAAATATCTCGCATCTTTGGTTGTATACCTCATCGCCGAAACAAACATTATCGAAAAACAAGATCGCCGAAATGAATATTATCGAAATAGAGATCGTCAATATTAACATCATAATTTCTTATCAATGAGCATTTCGATAATCTTTGATTCGGCGATCTTCATTTCGACAATGTGATTTTCGGCGAANATATATATATATATATATATTTCAACACCTTTTTGAATAAAGACGTCATTATTTTTGCATTTGTTGCTTCTTTTTCTCTTCTTTCAAACTATTCATAATAGGTTATGGTCATTCAGTGAAATCATGAAGAAAAAATCGACATCCATTTAATCATTTGACATTTCGAGTATGAATTTTTTTTAAATTATTTTTACAAGTTGCCATTCAAATTATAATTAAGTGTTCCCTAAAACAATTTCATTGAAAAGTTCAACAAGGCTTGTCTAATTATTATTTTTGAAGAATATTATTCTCAGAAGCTCATATGAAAATTGCAATTTTGTTCCTAGAATTTCTTCTGTCATTCTGTTTTTTTTTTCTAATCTAGGATAAAAATAAACCATACATAGTTCAAAAGAGGAGAACACCTTTCGACCTAGAAGATGATTGAGTGATGAAATTTAAAGACTGACATGTTTTTTTTTATTTGTTTTTTTCTACACCGTATAATACTCACGAGGGAACGTCTCCAAGTGATACCAACCATTCGGGTTCATATTGTGCTCCTAAGTAGGATCTAGTGAGGCTAGAAAAATTCTAAAAGATTTTGTGCCATTAGGCCTTTCTTTCAAAGTTATGACCGTTTTACTGATTTTTCGACCTTGTACAAGGAATTTATAGAAAAACTGAATGAAGGAATTTCGAACTGAAACTTTTCCTAACAGTAGGTCTCATCGATGTTAGAAGATTCTAAAAGTTTCAGTGAAAACAGATGCATCATTCTCGAGATATTGAATATTGAAGAGAAGTCAATTTTACGACATTTTTTGGAAAATGGCCGTTTTCATCAATATTCAATATCTT
>OENM01001969.1:5569-23771 GCA_900239745.1 Rotaria magnacalcarata | reverse complement strand
ATCGCCATTTTATGTATTGTTATTCTTTCCAACTTTCGTTTGTTTTTTCATCCAAACGAAAATTCAAGTGTCATTATATTTGATGTCGCGTCTACCTTATTGTTTATTTTTCTCTTTTTGGTAAGAACGAAAAAATCTAAGATTTCATTCATTCATTTGCTTTTTTTATTTGATGAATGTGAATTATTCCTGTTGACATGAACGACGGCAAGAAGTTACCATTTATGTTTCTTGTCATTTTCTTTATAATTATTGTTTACGTAGAAAGTTCGTTTGAGACATTTTTCAAAGTGTGCTTTTTTTCTCAAAAAATATATCTATGAATTAGACAATCAATAGAAGAAAAAGGATGTTCATGTCTCATACGGACTTTTTCTTTCCATCGAGACTATTTCAATATTGACAGTGCATGAAATTATTTTAAAAAATCCGTTTGATGTATATGTCAAAAAGCTGTATTGCGATTGTTTTTCGTCCTGTGCAAGAGTCACTAAATTTTGGTTGAAGTCACAGTATTAACTAGAATTTTCTATTTACAAATCAAAGACTATCAAGATCATTTCTATACGAGATATGCCGAGCATTGCGAATTTTATAAGGCAGCACATTATAAAAAAAAATTTATCATTCGAAGGCTTATATTTTTAAGAAATTTTTCCGCGAAAGGGAAAAACAATACTCATAATGTAGGTTACATGATTTTATTTTTGGTTTCTGCTAACAGTATATCTATGAGAAACAAGAAAGATCAACAAAAAAATGTATTGGCAAAGAAAAAAAAATCATCGGTAAAGAACGAGCAAATGCCGAAACAATTTTATTATGATCTCTATTATTGTTTCATTTTTTCGTCTCTATATGTGTGTGTGAAAATATGAAAGTAGAGTACTTTAATACAGCATTGCTAAATAAGCATAATTTTTGATGTTTCTTACTATCAATGTGTAAGCATGGCATCCATTTAAATTGCTTTTCATATATCTATCGTATTAACCTCTTTACAACAATAAAACAATGCATTAACGTCATTTTAATAATGGTCGTTCTTACTTTTACTCTTTATTTTCGAGCAGAGAAGAACTTTTCTCAGTAACTTACACGATACTATCCGAGAACATCCATAGGGTGTTAGTGAACTCAAAATAAATATAGTTTTCAACTTTCCACAAGTCGATCTTCATCATAACCCATAATGGTAACAGATAGATATATAGAGTATTGATGCGTGAGATAAATCTTTGCGTTGAAGAAAATAACTATTAATAAGCACTATTGCAATCGGTAAAATGAGAAAAATATTTTTTTCACACGAGCTTTATTGAGCATGTAAGCCATATTGTGATTTCAATACACAATAACAAATGCTAGAAAAATGTATTTGCAAGCCGTACTGCTAATGGATGTATATATTTGCAGATAAAAGAAAAAAAAGTAAAACTTATGTCAAATTTTGATTCTAAGGAAAGAGCCGTTTAGTGGATATGAATTCCACTTGCTAGAAGACAAACAATAGCTAGGTTTCTTCGTAAAGAGTAATGTGTTGACTTAATTTCATCCTTGATGAATATCCTTCTTAACAAACAAATGAGTGAGGAAAAACTATTTTCAACAGCGCCATTTCTTGTATTCTATTATTCTTTGCAACTTTCGTTCGTCTCTTGCACATTGTTTATTTTTTCGTTCTGGTAAGAAAAAAATTCCAGTTATTTTTCATTATAAAAGTGAATTATTTTTGTTGAAGTAGGCGGAGACAAAAATAACAATATGTATCTATCAATCTATCATCGGACAAATTTCATATAACAAACTGATGTTAGCTCTGCCACTGATTAGGTATTGAAGTTTTTGTTATGGGTATAATTTTAGGTTTAAAATTTGATAAGAAACTTGAGTATATGATTTTTTTACTTGATATTCAATATAATGTCATATTTCCGTCAAGGATACTTCATTTGATGAAATTGATCATAATGGAGTGATGTATCATAAAAGAATGTATCGAGATAATAGATCTTGAGCTATCACAGTGATTATGAGGAATAGCTCCTGAATTTTATTTATGATCATGACTTTTGCCATTATCTGAATAGTACCAATTCGAATTTTGATTGAGAATAAATTCGATAATGACTTTTTATTTCTATCAAATTTATAAATAATAAATCTAAAAATGAAAAGAACATTTTCGATTTATCAAAAAATAATAATTCAATTATGTGTCATACGAATTATAAGTCGCTGAATTTCAGTGTTCATTAGAAAACATGTTTCTCAATAAAAATCGACATTGAACTATCGATACTATCAACAGCACGAGATTCATATATGTTTGTATTAAATTAAGAAATAACCTTTAACGTAACGAAGAAAACATCACGATTACATTTTATGTGCGATACGTAAATAAAAATATTACCAGAGTTTTGGTTCTTTTTCTTAAAATGTAACTGTGAAAAACAAAAACACAATCATGGGATTTTATTATTGATACCATCGTTTTCTTTTCTTTTTTCATTATTTTTTGAACAGAAAGCGAGAATATTTAAACAAAGAAATTTATCAAAACCTGTTTATCTTTGCTTCGTGCTAATATTTTGCGTGTAATAAAACGATGAATTAACACAGATACATGGATTCGAATGGATTCATTTCTTGATTATTTATTACAACAGTTACTTTTCTAGTATTGTCATTTTTCGGCTAGAAAATTTTTTTTTATAATTTCGATAGACTCCGTACAACACGTGCTGAATAATACGTATGTCTATAAGAAATACAACGAAGACATTCGAAAATAAAAATAATGATAAAAAAATTTTTAAAAGCCAAATCATACGACTACAATTTATGATCATGTAGATATTGTAGTTACAGTGCCCGATGAGGAACACTTCAAACATCAGTTTTCCATTTTTTCGAAAGTCATGAACGAGAGACTATATATATTTGTTTTTAAAGATACGCAATCAGTATTAACGTAAGAAATTCTAAATATGCGAAGATACTATGAGATACATACAAGTGATCAACAACTTGGTGAAGATCAGAATATATGTTCTATTAAGAAGAAAAGCACATGATGTCTGAGCTTTGATGGTAAACCCTTTTCTTTAGAACAGAAATTAGTCTGAACCTTTAAATCAGAGAGAGCAACTCTTCGTACAAGACAAAATAACAGCTAGATTTGTATAATTATCGATATTTCACCAAAAATTGTACTAAGCTAATTACAATCGAAGGTTGAACGAAGTTAGACAAACAGTAAGCAAGAAAAAAAAATCGAACAAACACCATTTATTCTAATATTATATTCTTTACAACTTTTGTTTGATTTTCGTCTGTATGAGGACTCGAATGTCATACATCTCTCGTTTTCGAAACAAGAACGAAAAAAATGAATAGGCATTGTAAGTTCGATTTTTCATCCTATTGTTTGCAACGAACATAGTCACGTGGTGAATAAAATAAGAAACGAAAAACAAATTCTACTTCCTATATAAGTTGCTGTTACTAATCTATAATAAGAATAAATTAAAACAATGAGCGAAGTATCTTTATTTAGATGAAAATTCAGCGTTTCGATTTGATGGTGTGTATGTTATACTTGAAGATGTTTCATAGTATCATGATTTACAGTGTATCTGTTGTTCTTCAGGATTCACAGTTGACTCATGTGACGTCTAAAAAGACGCAAATAGAATTTATGATCAATAATGATATGATTAAATATTAATAATGGAACAACACAATATTTTAGATCAAATTGAAAAACTGAATCCAAAAGACCAAAATTCAAATAAACTCTATGATATAGACTGAACATAAATAAAAACTATAATATTTCGTTGCTAAGCGTCAAAAAGGGAACCTTGCAAAGCCAAAAATTTTAATTTAATTATCCAATATGTCTGTAATAACTTGATATTTCACAGTTGACTCCGATCAAATGAGCAGACAGCATTTTATGGGCTTCATGCCAATAAGACATCTCAAATCAAATCTAATGATGTATTTTTAGTTTGATTATTGAAATTGTATCTGATGCATGATTCGAATTGACTCAGTAATGTATGTATCTAATGCTTCTAAAGTATTCAACTCAGGTACAACAATCATAGTTCTCCATGCTTTTTATTTAATTTAATTTAATTAAATCATCAATATAGAACACATTTATTTTTATTAAGATTTGAAAAAATCCATCGATCTAGTAAAATTAACAATAGCTCATCCTTATGAAAATAATTTTCACAGACCATTTCTTTGAGTTTACTCTCATAAAAATACTCTCATAAAAAAAGTTAGTGCTTTTCTATATTTGAATTTCAAATAAATCTTTTGCTACTGAAAATAATTGATTATATTTTAGAGAAATTCTAAATTGAAGATAAAAAACAATCGAAAATAAGTGTTCATAGTGATAACTTCGAACCTTTCGGTCTATCATAATTAATAGTATTTTGAGAACATTTCGTGAAATTCAAAACAAAAAACGAACTAATACTCAAATAAATTATCTAGAGTTTTTGCTTTATGTTAATCTGCGTCTAGAGAACAGAAGTGTAACAGAAAAAGGCAGTACAATCTGATATATCTATTTCAAATAACATGGAATTTCAATGAAGCAACAGAGTTAATTGTAGCTCTATTGTTGAATTCTTCCAGAAAAATGTCATTGAATAAAAATTTCCAAACTACTTCGCAGGCTTCTAATAAACATGAATACTATCATCACTTTATATAAATATTTACTCGTATACAAGCCATGAACAGTAGTTAGAATATTAATTCTTTAAATGTAGGTGATTTATAGAATGTTTATGTTTAATTCATAGCACTACAATAAAATTTTATTCGGCCTAATTGTAAACTTCGATGAGGCTGGTGTATTCTAATTTCGAAGTATTTTCGTATCCGTGATCTCGTTCACGTTTTATTTTTATATTTCATATCTAAGATAAATTACTTTTGTACAGCATGATCCACTTATTTTTGGTCGTTTCCTTCAATTCACTGTAATTTCCTAAAAGTGATTACATGCAAGTTTTGCACACTTATATTTTACTCCGACTAAAATTTTTTCTAATCTGGAGAAGAAAATAAAATTTTACTGTTGAAATTTTCTATGATATCGAATGTATCTATGAAACTCGGTAACTACGATAGATTAAAATTAAATAAATCAATACAGTAACTATTGTTCTATTCAACTATATATTACTGAGAAATACTCTAATGATTGGATGACTATAATTTACTCGACGGAAATCATCGATTGAACTTTTTTTATGAGGAATAGAATGGGCGACAAATGGATGATTCGATAGAAAAATTGAATAAGATTAGCAAAAAGAAGTAATAATCATCCTGAATATGAGAACAAAATATAATATTGAGACTTAGAACTTGGTAAACTGTAGCTCGACTCTTAACTAATCACGCGTACTAATACAAGAAACAACACAAAGAGAGCTCTCGCTGCATCTCTCGGGAAATCATACTCTCGACTCACATAGCATAAAGTTACGTGAAAGAAAAGAAAATTCTAGGATATCGTGTACACAGCATAGGACTAATTTCTGTCTTATTTCAATAACAAGTCCTAAGATGGTCGTATCGTAGTGACAGAACAACCAGATGAATTCTTATTGACAACATTCTATGTGAGAGATTGACTATGGATGATCAAGAAAGGCTCTATATCGTTGAAATCGAATAGCATGAAGTCAGATACTGTGAACGAAAAGACACGAATAAAACTTTCACACTTTGCGATTATGGAAAAGATACTCTTGTAAATGGATTGTAATTATTTTACATTCTATTAACTAGAAATTGTAAATTCATGTAATATCCAAACTTGTAGACATTCAAAATTTAAATACAAAAAGGTACAGTTATCTCAAATACTTTTAGTCAATTTAACCTATTCAATAGTAAAGTATATTCTATGTGGAAGCATGCATTATTGTATACTGTGTGAAGCTCGTTTCTATATAAATATTTCCAATAGTCATTTTTCATTGTGAGTTCTACATTTTAAGGTTTTATGAACAAACTCATGATCTAATACATTCTAAGTCAGCCTGTATTTGTCAATAAGTCATTCGTTTAGGATACTCAAGCAATATTTAGAGGGATAAATCGGTATTTCATCATTTGAGATTTTAGATAAGAATTATGAAACCATTTTATCTAATTTTAAAGACAATTTCTTCTTGAAGAGAATTTCCAGGTTTCCTAGAAATTATCGTTTCTTAAATATCATTGTTTTACTAGAGATGATTGAAAATTCTATTCGTAGTAATCCTATACCATTTGAGCAAGCGCGTGACGCACATCATTCTCACGTCGCAAATAAACAATGTGAAAGCACAGCACAAAATCAGACTAGTTCAACAACAGTGGCAGTCCTTGCTAATCAGAAGATCAAGAAGTCAACAAATAATGCAACACCTTTGTATATCTCTTTTGTTTTTTGTGTTTCGACAAAATCTATAGAATCCTTTCATTAGGAACAAAACATTTTGGTCAAAACATGGAGTTGCAGTAGCTACGGGTGCATTTGGTGTATTCACAATTATGACAATTATAATTGGCATACTGACAGTTTGTTGCACCTCACCAAAAGCGACAGGTATGGTTTTTAGAGATATCTAAACAATCTTTTTTTTTTTTACATGAAGCTAACTCTCGCTTAAAGTCTTCAGCTGAACTGTTCAAAAGATAATTATGAGTACGACTTAGTGAATGCATCTTTATCAAGGAATCACCGATATGCACTAAAATGAAATAAAATAAACCTCAGGGAAAGAAAAGGATATTCTAAAAAGTCCCATATAAATTCACAAAGGAATCTGCTGCTTTTGAAAACACCATGCTTTTAAAACATAATAATAAGAAATTCTATTTCTTGATAAGAATATCAGAGTGAATTTTTATGGAAACTACATTTTACAATTAATTTATAATTTTTTCATTTCAATTCATTTATAAATCTAATGCAAAAACGAGAAAGTTGTAACTGACTAACAAATGTCACAGTTCAAAGGCTACTTATAAAATGAAAAACATATATAAGTATTCATTTTAAGAAGTTATTGAAATCAAGTAAACGGATGAATCATTGCAGTTGATGCACTGCTGTTTGTAAATTCTATATCCGATTGCCTTTTTATTGCATGTCTTCAGTTAAATAACTAAAAAACAAAGTATATGTGATCATTTTATATACTGCAAGTGGCTATAAACACTTATTGAGCAGTTAAATACACTATTTCTTTGAATATCTGAAGCTCTTGTAAGAGCATTACATTAACATAAATGATCATTTCCATAATGATATTTTTAACTTTCATAAACTTTAGTTCATTAGTATTCATCTAGAAATATTCTCTGTGAATTTTTTCACATAAATGATTCATGACATCATCTTTCGAAACCATAGCTGAACTTTAAATATTATTTACTATCTCTTTTGATTTTGCTTTATTACGAAAATGAAAATTTTTCTAATGAATGCGACATATTTTTTAACTCATGATATAGGGAATCACATGTGCATCTTCTGATTCTAAGTGTCGAAATTCTATTCCTCTTTGCTAGTATATAACTTTACTCGTACATCGACAGTCCATCGCCAGATTTAATTACATCCTGCCCCTTGCCGTCTTAGTTATTTTCGTTGTAATTACTAAGGGTTCATCATGGAAATTCGTTTATTTTGCAATTGTAATTATCAGTGTAGAATACTGATTGAATCACTAATAGCATCATCTAATAGGACTCGACTTTCATGTTTATTCAATTCAATAAGATTTCGAAGAATGAATATGCTCTAAAAAGATATACGGAAGTTTTGATTAGATTACAAACAGCTACATTTCTTGACACATCTCTGCACTTTTCACTAGCATTATGTTCATTGACGTTCGTTGCCATTATCGCAGATGACACATCTTTTCGAACGCATTCTATAAAAGATGAGAGAAAGAGAGAAAATAAGTAACCTAGCAAATTAAATTGCATGTTTAGATAAATCTTAATTCCAAGAATGGAAGTAACATTACTTTAAAAAAGCTTATCGGTTTGATTTTGTCAAAATGCAGTAGTAGCTCAGTTCTTCATAGTACGTCGTACAACTCCTGAAGCTCCTAACTTAGCCAGTAAGCCTTCAAATTATTTTTCACCGGTTATTTAGTTCGAAAGTGCGAACTCAAGTTTCAAGAAACACGTAAAAANCGCCGTTGGCGATTTCAACAAGGACCATACCGCGGATATAACTGTGGCAAATTTTGGTACTAATAGTATCGGTATATTTCTCGGGTTTGGAAATGGATCACTCAAGAAATATACAGAACTTTCTATGGGCTCATCACGCCCGATTGTGATTAGCATCTCTGATTTAAGTAACGACACCCAACTTGATATTGCCACCCCGAATTGTGGAACCCACAGTATAAGTATCCTCTATGCCATTGGTAATTGAACCTTCTCGAGTCCCGCTACATACTCGACAGGATATGATTCTTTTCCCTGCTCTGTAGTCAGTGAAGATTTCAATAAGGACTGCTATGTAGAACTTGCTGTTGCTAACTATGGTATGGACAATGTTGTTATCTTTTTTGAAAATAAGAATTTCACTTTTGCGAACCAAATAACTATATCGACTGCTCATGGTTCTCGTCCTCACTCAATTACAGTTGGTTCTTTTACTAATGATGACAATCCTGATATTGCTGTACCTAATTATGGAAGTAATGAAATAGTCGTAATTTTAAACAATGGTAATGGTGCTTTTGCGAATCGAGTCAATTATTCCACGTGTTTTGCATCTCCATACTCAATTGTTGCCGGTGACTTCAATCAGGACAATCGGTCAGATTTGATCGCCATCAATAACGGCACTAACAATACAGGTTTATTTCTCGGTTCTGGAAACAGTACCTTTGGTAAATCAACGATGTATTCAACAGGGGCTTTGTCTTCAATTTCGTTTGCCATATGTGATATCAACAAAGATCACCGTCTAGATATTATTATGGTTAGCAATGGCACGGGTGCCGTTGATATCCTTCTGGGTTCTTTTGAGGGTTTTGAAACTCAAATCAAGTTTTCAGCTGGCTCTTATCCAATCTGTGTAGCTGTTGCTGATTTCAACAACGGCACCCGACTGGATATCGTTGTCGTCAATTTGGGTACCAACGATGTGAGTGTCCTTCTTGCATCCATCAACTACATAGGTTTTCTAAAGCAATCCACGCTAACAACTGGCAATGGTTCGCGACCCCAATCGCTTGTGATTGATGATTTTAACCATGACTCTCAAATGGATCTTGCCGTTGTTAATTCTGGTTCTTATAACATTGCTATTTTTCTTGGATACGATAATTACTCTTTTGTGAATCCAACAATACTTGCAACTGGTTCTGAACCAATGCCTATTGCTTCTGGTGATTTTAATAACGATACTCGATTTGAAGTCGTCGTTGCTAACTATGCCTCTAGAAGTGTAAGTATTTTTCTGGGTTATGGCAATGACTCTTTCACAAATCAAACAATATATTCAACAGGATCTGACTCCTATCCGTATTTCGTAGCTGTTGGTGATTTTAACAATGATATCTCGCTAGACGTTATCATCGTCATTCAATATACTAATAATATTGGAATATTTCTCGGATATGGGAATGGTACTTTCTCTAGCATCACTTTGATACCGATGGGTTATGGTTCAAATCCATTTGTTGTTCTGGTTGGTGACTTTAACAATGACACAAAGTTAGACTTTGCTGTGGCGAATTCTGGCACAGACAGTTTATCTATTCTTTTACAAACTTGCTGATTCAGAACCTAGTACTTTATTTTCATTTATAACTGGCTCATTTATTATTGTCCTATAAAGTATTATTATTCTTTGATATTCTTTGATATTTCTTTTTTATCAATCGTACATTTTACAAACATCACATCAGAGCACAATCTTTTGATACAACCTGTAATAAAATTGAAATTTTAAGTTTCCTTTTCAAAATTTTTTCGCCGATCAATGATAATGCATTGCATCGTCAAATTTTTGTGGAACTTTGATCAGAATTTTTTAAAACACAGAAAAAAGAATACACACATTTAGAGACAAAATCTAGATTTTATATTTATGATTTTTATTGCCACTCAGTTTTGTGTTATTGTCTATAATCAATCTATTCACGATCCACATATATATTTATTGATATGAAAAGGTTTTTTTCAGAAAAGAATTTGTAAAACTAATGAATTGACTCGAAATTGACATAGGTAGAAAATTATTGAAATTCGAAAATAAAAGTACGAAATATTCACTTTAAGTTATTTTCCTTGAAATAAATGTGCAAAAATTATGCTTAATTCAACAGTCTTAAATCAAAAACACGAATGCATCTAAGGCCAATTTCATCTATGATTATCTCAGCTGATGCCTTCAGCGATTGAAAATTGATCAGAATATTATAGGAAGGTCACGGATTCGCTTTTCCTACTTGGACGTTTATTCTGGACCATCTGACGCAATGATAAATGATTGACTCAGAAATAGAATCCAAATGAAACTCTGATTCAAGCATTGGATTTTATTTAAGGCGAGTATGGTCAATTCTAATAGAATAATGCAATGTTGCGCATGAAGGAGTTTTCTTCGAATACTTCATTAACTTTGAAACAAAAGTTTTCATACGTTATCATGTTTTCAAATATCAAAGTCATTTGGTATGACACCATTCGTCTGATCAAGCCCATTCGACTTCTCCGTGATAGATCTATAAAACGTGGATCACATTCGTGACCATTCTATTAGTTGCAATAAAGTGCAAAGAAAAGTTCAACACACTCTGAAACATATCACAGTTTTAATGAAAAAACAATAAATAATTAGATGGTTTCTTTCATTGAATCGCCGACATCATCGATATAAATTTTCACTGAATTACGCAATCACTTCAGTTTTGTCTTTCACACAGAGCGCGAATCGATATACAACAGAGGGATGATTCAATAAAAGACGAAGTGAGCAGTCTGTCATTGCTGGTCGTGCATTCAATGTATTGAACGAATATACAATATGCACTTACGAGGGAAGGTCCCCAAGTGTGAGTCTCAATTTTCAACGGGACATATTGAGGTATGTTCAGATTTCCGAAAAAGTAAGTTTCCGAAAATACTGAATTTCTAACAAACTACTGAAAGACACCAGAGTGTCCAAACAGAAATTTCCTTGAAACTTCCGCAATTACCATTAAGTGAAAAAGTGAATTCTCAGAAATTACCATATTTTAAAATACCACCCAACAAAACATCTATGGAATTTCAGAAATCAGCTTCACATGCAAAAAGAAATTTTCCGGAATTTCGGAAATTTCTATAATTTCTATATTAATATCGTATAGGTTTAAGACTAAATATGTATATAGATTTGAAGACCCTACCCGAAGAATGAGAAGAATTTATGGTAATTTCTGTAATTACCTGGAAATTACGGTATTTACGGAAATTTCTATAATTTCTNGGGGTAGGGTCTTCAAATCTATATACATATTTAGTCTTAAGCCTATACGATATTAATATAGAAATTATAGAAATTTCCGTAATTTCCAGGTAATTACCGAAATTACCATAAATTCTTCTTATTCTCGGGGTAGGGTCTTCAAATCTATAGACATATTTAGTCTTGAACCTATACGATATTAATATAGAAATTATAGAAATTTCCAGGAAATTACTTTATTTTGATTTCTCTGTATGGTAAAGAATATTTTAGTAATTTCGAAAGTTTCTGATATTTACGAAAAGCTTACATTTTTCTTGTGTAATTTCCGAAATTTGCATTTTTAACTAGGAAATTACCTTTTTTGGAAATCTGCCCACTGCTGGACATATTGCAGTTTGTAGAGCTCAATGAGCTGAGTCTTGTGGTATGTTTCATTTTTCCCCATGGAGCTTTAAACGAAAGGAGTCAATCACTTTATTGCTAAATTTCACTACATCACATAGGGCTAAACATATTTATTACAAATTTTATATTATCAGCATATTTGAATCACTAATAAACATTCATGCATAGCTACTCGGATCTACGATAATTCACTTATTTTTATTGTTATAAAAACAGAAAAATATCAATTTCGTTGCTGATTCAATCTAATGTCTGTAATATTAAAAATTACTTATGAATTCCAAGAACCATAGAGATGTGTATAGATTAACACATTTCAGACATTATTTCGTTAGTATGTAGGAACACATAGTCAAAACTACCAAATTCGATTATCTAATTTCATTTTTTCTAGCAATGTCGTCGTTAAAAGTTGTATATTTATTATATCGTTCATTAAGTATAGATCATATTGCCATTTCTCCGCAAGGGCCTATGGGGAAATACGAAACATACCACAAGACTCAGCTCATCGAGCTCTACAAACTGGAATATGTCCCGTTAAAAACTGAGACTCACACTTGGGGACCTTCCCTCGTTAGATGTGTTCCTTATTATCGATACAAGAAAGTTCTTTAATTGTTTGAAATCAACAAATCAATATTTTTATTTGTACATGAACATATTTGACCATATGACCGTTTACAGGTGGAAAATATTATTCTTGACCAATGAGTTGTTTTTCACCTCACCGGTAGTTGTCTAAAAAGAATTATGACATGCACCATCTATATTTTTAAGATATTTGTAGTATATTTTATATACATGTCGCAGGCAACAATAAACATTGATTTCGTTATAAAAGTATGGAATAATATTCTTACTACAGTAGTTTGAAATAGCTACAGAGATTCGTTGACATTAGATAATATGACACATATCTCCTGTTTATCACTGGGAATAATATTAATTTTCAACAGATAGTACGTCTACTGAAAATACTTTCTTTTTTCTAGGTTGTAATATCATACTTCAACAAAACGAAACCTACCAGCATAATATCTCAGACGAAGTTTGAAAAGCACACGGCACTTGGGACAAGCACTCGAAAATTCGAAATATATATCTTTCTTAATTTGTTCTGTTCGAGTATCGATAGCTTCTTCGCACCCATTTTATTTCGAGTATTTGAGAGAAGAAACATATCGAAAGAATAATTTTGAATGCTTCAATAGGAACAGATCTAGCAGAAAAATAGCTTAAACATTACTAATAAATGTAATTTTAATAAATCCTTTTTATATAAATAATTTAATGTAATTATTCATGTTTATGTTTAGATCTTAACGATAATTTATTTATTATTAATAAATAAATATATATCAGGGATAAAAAAAACGAGTGAGATGTTTACTTCATGAAGAAGTTCAGGACTCTTGAAATCAATCTTAACCGATATTTTCCCTTAATTTCGTAGTTTTGTAGAACTATTTAACTTTAAATAATTCAAACAAATAAATCAGATCCAAATGATAAGCATTCTTGACGGGAAACCGCAGTCATAACAATTTTCTGGAATTTAGATCATGGAATGAACACTCATTAACCTGTGTCATTAATGCTGTGAACACATTTTTTAATATTCTGAATGACTAAGTTAAATTTTCATTGAAAACAGAAATCTCCATTCAATGTCACATTTTTTGATTAGCTACAATAGCAGAAAGAAAAATATCATGCTTCTCGTGATATTCTAAAAGAGAGAAAGAAAAAAATTGCATGAATCGTGTATAATGAGGTAAAGAGTATGAATGTGTCACAGAGCAAATTACTGATATTCTGTTTGCGTCGGTTTTGTTCGTCTTATACTTTCAAACAGAAAACACGAAGATGTTTTATTTTCACAGCAACGGAAGTAGGAAGCGAATACGGTATATAAGCACATTTTTATTAGCTACAAACTTAGTCAATCGATTACTTCACGTTTACATCTCGGTAATCAACTGCAAGAGTAACAGGTGAGTTTTGAAATTGTGGGTTCACACTACTAATAAGACAGATCAACATGTATTGTACGCTACAATAATTCTCGTAATGACTGAAATGATGTATTCCAGTTTTTTTACCAGACCAATACTTCACATTTTACGTCCTTTATTTTAGAGCAATATGCCAACGATTTACATAATCATTGCTGTGTTTGTGCTGCAAATATATCAAATCGATGGAAATGTGTTATCTAGTGAGGAAACCATAGCTGGATCTCAATCGAAACAATTAAGCAGTGAGAGTTTGATAGCTATATGTTCTATGTAAATTAAGATTTAGAATCTAATTATATCTTTTTTCATAGGAAGGAAAGGTCTTACGTTTATTAAATGGGGACATTTGGTTCCATACGGTATTGATCTTGTCGGTTGTCGAGATTGGACCAATCCAAATGGGTTTAATTGTGACCCTTACAATGGTGATACCGATTGTAATGAACAACGCACTGTACTTTGTGCCAAGACAGACAATTCACCTCGTCCACCTTATCTTGTATTAGGCAATGGTGCGGCTATGCCTGCTGCCTTTTACGTTGGGTGGACTCTTGGGCATATTTCAACTACATTACCAGTAGCAGGCTCTAGCTTTAGAAATCGAGCAGCAGTCGATGCATACTGTGCTCAATATTTTGGGTAAGTGTTTTTCATTAAGATGACGAATTTAAATTGCGTATATTTCTGCTTATACAGTACTGGTTGGCGTGTCGCTACATTCAATGATGGAAAGTTTATCCGAAATATGAACGGAACCACATATGCTGGAGAGAGTTGGACGACTAATGCTAGTCGAATGGAAATTGGTGGTTGGTCCTACTATACATTTGGGAATGTTCGAAATGATGTACGTTCCTGGGTACACATTACAGGTCAACCAGCAAACTGTTGGAACAATTAATTTATTCACAATTGCTTTATCCTAACAGAGCATCTATAATGATTCAATAAATATTTGAGAGAATAATGAATTTCAGGAAAAGAATTTAAATCTAAGTATATTTATTTCGACACTGTATTCCATAGATACTTTGTTGCTTTACAAGATCATAGGATGTATTGATGATTGATATTTCAGACAAGTCTCTGGCGCATACTGATGGATTTTGTTGTTTTTCAAGTAGTTTACCTATCATTGCGTATGTTATACTCACATAGACATGATTCTGCAAGTTAGACACATTTAGAATTTCAAAACATTGCTGTATATAAGCTGCAGCCATAGAACAATGAATATAAATGTTATTAGGATGACTGGATCATGAGGAAATTTTAATGTCTTCTGATACCTCGCCAAATCATTGGATGTATCACTTCTTTCGAAAAATATGTGTCCGTTCATCATATGAATACTATCAATAGAGTGAATACGATGATTAATTGCTAATGAGCTCTTCATTATTATTGTGCAACTTAGCATGAATGGTCTATATCATACATAGATCACCTAACAAAAATTAGATCATTCCAATCGATTATAGTGGTAATAAGCAAACGACGTAACTTTTCACTACTTTTTCCTAGTTTATGGGTGCTACTTTAGATATCTTTCACGTGAGTGTACAGTGTTCCCAATGTAAAATATAATTTAAAGCGTTCAAATGGATCAACCTGCGTTTTTAGTACTGTTTCTAACATTTCTGTTGCTAGTTCACCTGCATCCATAATCATCATTAGTAGCGCGAAACTACTAATGTGTGTATTAGAGTCCTGCAGGACAGGCTAAGGTTACGAAAACAAAATATATAGGGTAAAAGTAGGGTATAGTTCACATAAATAAAAATTTTATAGAGCAGAACTTAATATACATTTCTGACATCTTTTTGGGCAAAAACAGTGTACGGAGTGATGTTATAATCCAAATTCATTATTTGATTCTCGTTGAAAATCAATAAAATACGCTGAAACATAATGAAGAAAAACTTCCTATTGACTTTTCCTTGAACTTCAAACTCTAGGGATATGATAGGGTGTAAGATGAAAAATCTCTGTGATAGGGCAGGGCTAAGTTACAAAAAAGTCTTAACCTGCAGGACTCTAGTGTGCATGACTTATCTCTTCTGAAATTACTAAACATCGTATAGAATAGGTAAGACGAACTCAGTCTGAATCGTTATCACTCGTTAGTTCGAGTTTGACAAACCGTGTACCGTTTACGCTCAATTTCTTATATCTTTTCCGTTGGTAAATTTCGAGCGTTCGAGTACCCTCAAGTGTTGCCATTTTTCAGTGTTGTGTCTATTTCAACGGCTAGTTTCTGTAAGACAAGGATTAGAGGTATACATCACAAAAATATATTGAATTTCTGAACTTGCCCATCTCTGTAGGTTGACATGCGCGAGGCAATTAAAAAACCAGAAAAAACAATCTTTTTCTTCTCTATAGATTTTATAGCGTTCGTGATGAGTAGTTGCTTACTTCGAGTTCGAATAAAAACGAACATCCGAAAAAAAACTACTTGATTTTTTTCATAAGTTTAGTTTTAGATTAATTTTCATACGAATACAAAACAAATATTTCAACCCTCCCTCCCCCTCCTATGAGAGAGAAATGCTCTCCTACCTCACGGTATCCATGAATTATATTCATCTTAAACTAAAACTAAATCTATGCCTAACCTTCGCCAGTTACTTTCGAATCGATAGCATGCAATTAGATCACTATGTATATTTGAATTATAACTGGGTATCTCATGCGATTCATTGGTGGTTTTTTCGAAAATCTCATGCCATCAAAATCGCCTAGATTTTGACGACATGAGATTGCTAAAATTTGCGAAACTTCCAAATTGCAATTTTTTTGCCGCTCTGACTACTGTTGTTCAATTCATCAAACTATCTGTTAGAAACCAAAGAAACATTTCATGCAACATGAAATAGATGCTTTTGTATGCATCAATTCTGATAAAGAAAATTCGATATCAAACAATTTTTTTATCAATGATGAAGCTATTTCTGCACTCGCTCCCCCCACAGTTTATTATACAACATTAATAATATCAGTTTTCAAATTAGTTGCTTATTAACAACAATAAAACTGAAACTATTACTTTTTTTACTTATTTAAAAGTTTATGGTGCTCGCCCATTGAGACGCTATCGTAAGAAACATGAATGTTATGAAATTTCAGAATCACAATGAATATGGATATGGCTCGGTCCGAGTTTTTCGAACATATACATTCTATTATTGACAAGATGGATGAATCCAGCTCACTACGATCATACGTCATCACTTGGCAGTTCCGATTACTTATGAAACTTCCAAAAACAAAGAAGATATTTTAGAGAATGTTTTCAAATTGCAATGCATTTATGAATGGTGATATTCAACATTCACTGCACTCTCTATAAATTCTAGGGATTGTATTCGGAGTGAATAATCACAATGTCAAATTATAGACTTTTCTTAACTAACACAATGAAAAGTATATGAATACACGGAAAAAATCAGAGAATTCAGTTTTTTCAGAAAAAACACATGGACAAGATATTTAATTATTTGGTAAGATTGCTCCTATTGATCGTATAATTTGAATTCTCAACAAATAAGTTTTCAACTTTTTTTCAAAATAATCTAAATACTTCACATTTCGCTTGAATACTCTTTTTTATTAAGTGAGTTATCAGCTTTTACTATTCTCAATAGTGCTCAGTACTGTATTTAACTGCTGCTATAAGTAATCTCAGAGACAATTAATAAATGTGGAAACATCAGATTTAAATCCGAGGTTTGCGCATTTATTCTATAAGACATACATCTCATCAAGATACATCCATTGTCACTAAATTATAAAGAGAAAATATAGGCGTGCTAAGTTAGCATGGACCACACTGTATGCGACCCTATCCGGTGACCACTGACTCTACTCTCAGATCGTAAGCAACCTCATGAATCTATAAGAGATATATAATAGATATAGGCATCAGTATTATCCTAATAAAACATCAATATTAATAGCTATCGAGTTCGGGTTTTTACTTTTCGATAGTCCTTTTGACTAGCTACAAAATCAGACATTTGGAAAACCCCAAACTACTGGTCATCTGAGACATATCTAGCCAATTTGGTTTCTGGATGCAGTTTTTGTGCATTTTGAGACCTTTTTCAGGCGATGTTTTGTTAGAAGGCTACGATTTGGTTCAAAATTAATATCAGATTCGGAATCAGCGTTAAAAACTGAGTCCATTTATGTATGTTGTGAATAATTCTGGGGAAAATTTTGTTTTTTTGAAAAAATCCCTGTACCCCCCCCC
>OENM01001968.1:7738-23778 GCA_900239745.1 Rotaria magnacalcarata | reverse complement strand
TGCCGCTACTTCCTAAACCACTGAAGGAGCTGCGGCCACTTCCTAAACCACCGAAGGAACTGCCACTACTTCCATATTGGCCGATGGAGTAGCTCTTAACAGAACATCCTTAAAAAGACGTAGATCAAATGCACGTTGTCGTGAAAGGCATAATTCCAGGGTAGTTATCTCGTGTATCCTTTGCAATGAAAGAGCCGGAATGAGCCGTTTACGATCAAGGGAATTCGGTTAAAGTAGATTCAAATGGGAGTGGCACAAAGGAAAAATATTTTTGTCGATTTAGTTTGGAAGAGCAAAGCTTGATAGCTTTTTAGGCGCCACGACGCAAAATTCTTTGAATGAGATACTAAACCAATCGGTCATACGTATAGGAGAGTTTCATGTCCAATATTAATGTGTCGCATAAACATTGTAAGGCAAATCGGGATGTTTTTCTGATTAAAATCTATTTGGAATTGGTAAGTGACATTCATCGAGACTCGATGCACTTTTCATATAGAGCAGCTAGATCGAAGAATGCAGGTGAAGGATCTCACAGGTGAAAATCTGGATTAGGAAACTACTCTATGTGGCGTGGGGAGGATTGAACGAAACGATTCTTGCGAAAATTCGATTCAGCCTCGGTCTCTTATCGTAGTGGGGGCATTAAAATATAACGGTGCGTTAAACATCCAGTCAGACAAGTAACGAAAAAATCGACGTTTCTAAGCGTTAAAAGCGCTCATTTTCTTGCGTTAAAACGATTTTCAATGTAGGAAACGCATTTTAACGTACAAAAATGTGCGCTTTTAACGCGTAGAAACGTCGATTTTTTCGTTGCTTGTCTGACTGGGTAGTGCATAATTATAAGAGAAGACTTAGCAAACAATAGCGATGTGTTTCAGAGAATTATTTATTCCGTATTGAATAAGTTTATCTTTTGTGTTTACCGAGAGAAGTCGATTTAGTTTTTTCTGTGTTGAAATAATTTAATTAAGTTGATGTTATTTGTATTTGTCGAACTCTCGTGTTTTTCGAAGAAATTAGTGAGTATAAATTTTTAATCGGGGTATTATGGCTCCCACAAAACCCTTGTAAACAGTTGTTTCGAAAGAAAAGTGTATTCAATAGATCTCTTTAGTAATAGAGAGACACGGCGGGGAAGTCAGATATTTTGTTGAATCTCTGTTTCATCGTGCTAGCTCCGTCGTGCTAGCTTCATACCGATACAAAATGATCTTGTTGCAAGTGCCAATTTGTAAGGTAGTGATATCATTGATATAGTTAACTCAAAATAGAACGGCTATAGAAAAGTAAAAAGTATGCGAATTCAAAGTTAAGACTGAAATCAACACTGTATGTGTCTTGTTTATTCATGATTTCTTAGTCTTAGTTTTGTTATATTCCTTAGCGTAGCTAAAGATCTTTTTGTGTTTGGTTCTTATTCATCAAGTGTATTAAATCTATCAGAATTTTCACTACATACATCGCTATTCTATAGATATGACTAATCGTAAATGACACTAAAAATTTATTTGAAGTGAAATAAGTAAAGATTTGTTATAACTATGACAATTTATCCAAATAATGAACAGTGACGGTTGAAATTTACTATGAGTTTTAAGCGAACTGGAAGCATACAGTACTTGACGAAATTATTTTTATTTTGCATTGTTTTAACTTTTATTTAAATCTAAAAGTTCTTACATGAAAAAAAAATGCAATGGCAATGAGGGAAGCGATACTCTCTAATGATGAAAGGGATCAACAATGAAAGCATAAAAAGGCTTATTACTCATTATGCCTTTAAAGAACTGAAACTTGCTATTTCATCAAATAATATCTGTATTTTTTCAGAAGAACAAAAAGTAAAAATTTCTATCAGACAAATTTCTGTGCACTCCCTTCTGAACTCTGATCTTCATGTATACACTACATTAAACGGTGGATCGAATCATTCAATAATTTAATAACAATGATCGTCACGTCTATAAGCATAACAGATCAAACAAACAGGCTCGTAAACAATCATAAATCATTGTATATGGATAGGCAACATGGCTGAATATTACGATCATATTTCTCCGTTTCGTATACAGGGAAATAGGATCTTCATATTGAGTCATGCAATGCACTGAAAAACTGAATGTATACGAATTTTATATTCCCATCTTAAGATAATACTCTTAGCTCGATTTCAATCATAATGCCTTAGTATCCGTTGTCATCCCACAGAGTTATTTGTGCAATAATTGGTAGCAATGATCATATTGTTCACAATTATATATGTTACAGGTAGGCACAGGTGAATTTCTGTTTCTAGACCTTACCATTCCAGTCTAAGGGAAAAAATCGGAGTAAAACCAGTGGAAACTTCAAAACTCGTGTTGAAATCAAATGAAATCCATACTATTTTATTATTTTTTCAGTCACAAACAAAGATTGATTGAAATCATTTTAGTCGCTTTTTCTTTCTATGCATGAGTAACTTTTTCGCATGATATGGGGAGCTACCGTTACTTAAGCTTGTGATCAGTAAACTACGTAATGACATAATCTAGAAAATAAGATTAACATACTTTGCTAGCTTGTCTATTCCTTAGGAAATCATCTTGTCTAAAATAGCAAGAAGTTAATTTCAGAAGTTATTCGTAACAGAAAAACGCAGGTAAACTATTCTGGGGATCGTTTTATGCAAAAATTGGGTTATAGAGACGATGAGTTCCTACAGAGAAACATAAGTTTTCTGTCATTATTAACCTTCTTTTCTCATTGTTACCTGTAGTAAGAATCACTATTAATTTTAAAATATTATGCATAATCTCCATGAACGTTCGGCAAATCACACTTGACACACGTACTTCGACTATTTGCATAAATAAATATTTAACCAAGAAGGTGAAAAGCTGTAATTAACTTATGTAGGGTAAAGTGGTATTATTCCCATTTCGTTTAACATTCTCATAGTGTCGAGTTTCTTATCATGTTTACATGCACGCAACAAATATTTCTTGATTCATTTCAAATGCTATTCAGATAAAAAAAAAGGTATCACTTCCTAATATTGCTGCTTTTGTTTCACTTTGTTTGAAATGAAAATATTGCAACATGCAAACATCAAATAAGACAATATTTATTTTACTCCTTTATTTTATTAATAGCCTATACTAGTGCAATACAAATGCGATGCATAGACAACAGATGATAGCAATTCGTAGAGAAAATATTTTTAAGATCACGATGGAATATCCATTTGCTAGAAACTGATTCACTATTTATTAAACTCTTACTTACGCTGTCATTAAACAAATTCAATACGATCTCAACGTGTGACCAATTTTTATGATTTAATAAATGAAAAACGTTTTGGTAATAATGTGCTCATCTAAATGTTCCGGAAATGTTTAAAGAGATTTGGAGAAAACGACTAGGATTCATTTTCAAGTTTGAACAACTAAAGATTCCGTTCACATTATTTTTCGTCAAGAAGAAGCGTTTTATAAAGTTGAACGTCAAATCTCGCCAACAAAACAAAAAGATATGTAAATATAGTGAAATTTCTGATTATAGTAATCGTACCTGTAGCTATGCATAAAACTTCTTTCCCTGAATTCATTAAAGGAGGAAACGACACTGCTCGCCATGAATGGTAAGACTACGACCGTTCTAGAACATTCCAAAGTCTTCGTTGAAATATTGAGTGACTAGATTTCTTGGTTGAACGTTCCGAAGAGAATAGTTTAGAAGTCAATATTGATTTCGAATAGAACCAAATGTTATATCACTAAAGAGACCTTTGTATCCGATCGAGTAATAACATTAGACTTTTGAATAAATTAAAAGTTCAATCCGAGTTTTTTCCACTGGTACAAAATTACGGTTGATCACATAGGTCACATTTTTTATTCACAAAGCACTCCTCAACGAATCTCAACCCTGTTCATAAATAGATAAACGTAAGGACGTTGATATTACAATATTTAGTAAGACAAAAAAGAGATAGAATAATCTTACTTGTAATACGATATTTCTTTCTAATAAATGTGTATTGATTTCTGGTACCAATAAACAATAACGAAGAATATATTCCAAATGTTCTACATCTCGAAAACACTCCCCTATTTTAATCTCATGACTACCGACAGCACTATAAATAAAAATAGATTTCAATATAGCTTAATAATAATAAAAATTAATCTTACGTAAATGATTCTGCTCTATAAACTCATAGAATAACTTTTTATTTTCATATCACCTAAATAACCATATTGTTGTAATACTAATAACAGCTCTTGTTCATAAAACGATATATCACATACTTGTAATGAAATAATATCAGCATGATATCTTAATAATTTATTTTAAACGACGTGCTTTCTATGATCAATATGTGTTTCAGCAGCATCAGCTGATAATGTAAATCCATTTGTTAATATATTCTATGATACTAAACGTAGACTAAAATGAAAAACTATTTTAAGAGAAATAAAATAATTAGGTAAAATTTACTTGTTTGAATCAATTGGTAAATCCAATGGACATGGAATAATACTTGTTTTTGTTATGCTTTCAGCTTGTATACCTTCTCGTAATGAGTTATTTCGAGGTACACAAACAAGATGTACAAATTTATTAACATGTTCACCATGGAATATATAAAATGAACCACAATGCACATGTGTCCATTGAGTATGATTATTTGTCGTTTTAATATCATCAATAACGTGCCAATCAAATAAGGAACATTCATATTGACCGTAAGCGATTTCACCAAATGCTGTTGTTATTGTATTTGTTAGAATCTTTTCAGGAAAACGAAATTTAATAACAGCTAATTAAAAATAATAGAATATTTACTTATGGTCATGGAAAAAAACCTTACGCATTGTATTCAACATTATCTTTGACAATTACACCATGCTTGCTGATTTGTTTGATTTTCATCAATTAGTTAATTATTATTAATATCAAATAGTTCTACCACAATTCATTGTTTTCGTATCAAATATTTTGGTTGCGCAGTTTAGGTCAAGGTAAAATGATTCGTGTCTGATAGGTCAACCTTCGCTTTTGACGGGGAACACATATAAAGACCAGTGAGATATTCTCTGAATTGTGGAAAACCGAAATATTTTGATCAGCGAAGGTGACAGTATTTATATGGTCGCTTTAATTTTTAAAATTATTATTTTAATGAGAGTATTTCTATTCGTCTGATCTTCTTCTTATTGTTTAATTTAACATATGAACTTCAATGCATGACAAGAACAGTAATTTCAAAATACTTCGAGAATAGCAAACACCATTACTGTGATCAGCTGTATCTAAATAACTGAACACTTGTAACTCAATGTTGCACTTATCTCTAAGCCATAAACTTATTGAAATCATTGCTAAGAAAAACAATTGTTAATCGATTGAATTTTCTATTTTTATTACCAATTAAAACTAGCTCAAGACAGAGTTATTACCATTGCACATTGAATGGGTGTGGGTGTCTTTTCTGCAGCAGTGATGATCATAAGAAGAAAAAGAAGTAACGAGTATTTTAAACAAAGTTAAAGTATTTCACAACGAGACTATATTCGTGCAAGTTCCGTCCTTTGCCGGAGTGTTCTTGAACGAGCTTTTGCCCTTGGACTACGATAGATGGTAATAGTTCGAGCATACCAAAGTTGATATTCTTTTTCAAAGTCATTTGAACATGAACATGTTTTACTTCAGGATTATTAAAACCGTATGTCTCCAAGAATTCTCTAGTAAACTGACCACGATATGGTTCAATCTGGAGACGAAAATAGATGAGCCTTGGTGCTGCTTGAGCGAGACTGTCCAAGTTGATATGTTCATTGATCAACGATACACATGCTGTTTTGGTTAACTGAGGTAATGAAAGGTCATTCCAACTGCTGCGATTGTGATGATAAAGATAGGCATTCAGAAAGCGCAATGAAGGCATGCACTTGAGGAGATGACATAAATCAACCGATCGAACCCAGGCATCTATATGAAAGCGCCGTATAGAGCTACTAATGGGCAAAATCGGATTGAAGTCAGACATATCGAAATAGTCTCGCGATAGACGAAGCTCACACATTCGTAACTGCGGTAGTTTTAGCATTTCAGTGTAGAGAAGTTCTATACCACGACCAGCATTGAAGATATTACAACGAACTGTTAAGTGTTCGAGACACGGAAGTCGAGGTAGAATAGAAGCCAACAGATGTAATTTTGTTTTCCGTCGTATATGAAGTGAGAGCGAGCGAAGATTTGAAAGTGTACCAACAGTTTGTAGAAAGATAAGAACATCGGAACTGCCATGGATATTGCCATTTAATGACTCAATTGCTTCATGGCAAAAGGAAATACGGGATATGCGTAGCTCTTTGCATCCACCTGTTTTTACATTCAAGCAAACACGAAGATTAGACGAACGAAGTAGATCAGTGATGAAATAATTGAGGTGAGAAAATGCTCTTTCTAAATCAGGCGCCTCAATAAACGAGAAAATAATATGCCATACTTCGACAGGCAAATTCTCGATAGATAGCGACATGTTGTGATGTTGCCACTGCTGTATATCGCTCTTTTAAGTCATGAAAATGAAACATGTTGTGCAATATTGTTTCGTTCTCTGATATATGAAGAAGAAATACATATAGTCTCCTCTTTTCTTTTCTCGACTAACGTCATGTGACTGAAAAACATTCAAGTTGCTTTTGCTGGTCAGCCCACATGTGTGTCTTTTTGCGTATATCGTCCTTTGTGCGTTATGTTCTGTTTCATTGTTGTTGTTTTTTCATCTTCTCTCAAGTTGTGATTTTTGATAGTCACGTTGCAGCTCGGAAGAGAGTGACACAGTTGCTCGATAGTCTTGTAGTTTTGGTCTTGAAGTCAATTTCAAGAAAGAAAAGAGAATCAAAAGGTAGTGACTAACATTCAAAAAGTGTCTCTGACATTGCTCTGCGAGTACATATCATAATTATTCTAACACCTATATTCTTATTTTTAACCTTATATTAATAAAAGTATAATATCTTTTAGATAAAATTTATGATCGTTATCTGAGTTCTTCTCCATAAAATGATGGAACACATTAGCATCACCGACGATATTTCTACCAAGTCATTGTAGTCTTATGATGTTAAGGATTAAGTGTCATTTGACCTTCGAAATCAACTGATCAAATAATTTATTGTATTTTACAGAAATACAACTAGTCTTTTAACTCATCATCATCTTACCTGGGAAGACTGCTTTATTCGTTTCTAATTTAGGGAGTGGGGCTAACATTTGTTTTAAAGCAGTCATAGAAGGTCGACATTAGGAGAGAAAACAAACGTTTTAATTTCTTTATTATAGCTTTCATTCAAACCATTTTCTGCACTGACCCATTTACACGCCTGCAAAACAATCGAAGATTCTACTACTTTAGCTAAAGCATTTTTTCAAAAATTAAATCTACGCGTTGTGAATGAATAGTTAGACATTTACGCTGATTATTTGTTGATTTAAAATGTGATAAATTCTCGGGAACACAACGGCCATCATATGTATTGTACATAAAATTAAAGTTAAAAAAATCTACGTTGATAGTTTTTTTTCTTACGCAAAGATGAACGAGATGACTGATTTTTGCGTCGTTTTCCAACAACTGTTTGACTAAATAGAGTTGAATTTGAATTATCGCTAATTATTAGATCATCCGCTGTATTTGAAGTATCTATATTAGAAGCATTATCCAACGAGATATTTCCATCAAAATTTTCCAGTTGTTGTCGAATCGTTGTACACGAATTGGACTTAGTTAAATGACGGATATAATGTGACAACTAAAATAACAACAGATATCAATATATTATCGTATGAATTAGTCGATATTACAAACAACGGCCTAAGTAAATAGGAACATCTCGATGTTTGTCATATTAGTAAGTCAAAGTAGATCAATTTCAAGCTGGCCTCAATCTTACATGTTTCAAGCAACTAGCTTTAGTAACGCTTAATTTCAATTCAGAATAATTTAGTTTAATGATTTTTACTGAGGAATATAGAGTCGAAAGGAAGTTGAAATCTTTTGTATTTAGTATGGAAACAAAATTCTATATATGACATAAAGAGAATCAATTGTTTGACGCCAGTTGAACTATGATAGCTTCGTGAAATCAAAAAATAAGAAATAGGACTTTTTCGTATAAAAGTCTTGTCAATTTGAAAAAAATATCATTTAGAATTCTTTTTCTTTTCGCAAGATTTGATACTGAGATTTTATAATCCTGAACTAAAACCATGATATACTATATTGAAAGAAGTCGAATCTAAATGCTGCAACGTTTTAAATACATCAACAGATTCTTTTTCTCAATCTTATGCTATCGGTAGAGCAATCGCATAAAGAACATAATACATATAATATTTATTTACAACCCGCATTGAATTCTACATGATGATAATTTACAAATTATTAGTGTGTATATATGTGGTAATTATGGTCTGAATATTGTATTCGATTGCTTCGAACAAATGCTTGTCTATCTTTTTTGTAAAATAAAATATAAGTATGAAGAAAAATGACTTACGATGTAATTGTTACTTTTTATCCCTAAAGTTGCGGTTATGCCACATTGACATTTGACCGATGCCTTGTTTAACATATAATTCGCAACTATTTCATAATCAATACTTTCTTTAAGATGAAAATCTTGCTTATTATTTTCTTCTTTCATTTTCTTACACCATTCATCGATTAAATTAATTATGTCTTGTTTTTGTTCATCGTCTGATTTCGAATTAGAAGCTATAGATGAAGAAATGATTGTTGACTGTTCATTCGATGAGTTTAATAAAATTGTAAACGATGTATTATTTGTTGAAATTGGATTCGATGATGTTTTCGACATTTCTCTTCTAAGCTCATTTCGCTTCTTTGTTAATGCAGCTTTTAACAATTGCATTTTACTTTTGATTCCAGGTAAAACAACGAATGTATTATTATTTAGTTTGACACATATTTTCTTTTTCAAATCAAGTAAGTCATCCGAGTCAAGTAATAAAATTTCAAAGGGATCATCGCAATCGAGCAGACATTGAACATTATTAATATCTTGAAATTGAAGAAGAATAGCCAATTTTTCACCAGAAAAATGTTTCACAAAACCGTAAAATTCATCATTTTGAAAATCCAAAATATTATTAGGCAAAAAAGAGTTTCGGTCGGGCATATTAACCAAAAATTTGTTCAAAAAAAATGAAAAATAACTATGACCAAACCAAGTAAACAGAAAGTTCATAGTAGAAGACGAAGATAGAAATGAACACGAACAAAAATGTATTCTTCTATCAGCTATGCGACAAAGAGAACATGTAATAAAAATACAACATCGTAAGCTCTACATATGGAAGAATGAACGATCAGCATAACTGTGATTCAATTATATTTTATTCATACATGGAAATTTTTATATTGACTTATAATATACTTTATGAAATACGTTAAAAAAAGGCAGGTTTTTTTATCGCTTTGCAACAAAAACCTTTTATTAACTTATAGTCAATTGAGTATCCCTTCCTGGTTTATTCAATAGAAATTGAATCGAATGAATGAATATTGTGTTTTTTTCTTATTATACTCTTGATGATTTTGAGATACTGATATATTAATATTGGTTGATTTCTAATTATTTCTGTGTGATTTCTAGCATTAGAAATCAGTGTTCTCCCTTGTTCAACGCTCCATCAAGCTACACCGCATACCTATAGCCAAGACTATTTGTATTAATTAAACTGAAAATAATCAGGGAGATTATTCATTTCATTTGCTTTTTATTTCATTTAACTAAGTCTAATAAGAACCAGAGAAAATCTTTCTGTAGAGTTGCACTGTATTAAAACGAAATCAGTCATTATTTATTCATGAGAATAGCTTCAAAAACTACTGGATGAAATGATGAAATAAATATTTCCAAAAAGAAAATAGTTTGCATATACACAAGAACTTTGAATTATAATATACAGTAACTCTTGTTTAAAATAAATTCTACATAAAAAATGTTTCGATACCATTTTTTCCATGACACTAATTGAAAGCTACCATTTGATGAAGTTTCGCGTGCAGGTAAAACTTAAACTGTTTCACTGACAAATCTTGAGGGTTATATTTTAACATTCATGAAATTTGCAGATCAATTAATTGACTCAGTGAACATTAGTTGCGCTCTATTTGTTTAAACAACGGATGACTCATTTGTGAGAGCAAAAACAATGACGAGAATCAACTGAGATCAGTTGCATATTAATTGAAACAACAGAAGTGCTCGACTACATGTCATGGTTGATGAAACAGTACGATGAAGCTCTGCTTGAAACAATGTTTATTATTTTCTCGATGATTTTTCACCTCATGTTCACCTTGTGACTGCTGAAGTTTTTACTTGAAGGGCTTTTATTTTTATAACTATCGCGCATATTGCGAAGCCGTGAGTAGATCTGACTAGAGAGACGAATGGTAACATAATAATATTTTTTTATTGAAAACTTTTCATCTGAAATGTCTTTGTTTGCGTATGCGATGTATAAAATATGAAAATTTATGTTCACAATTTTGTTTCTATTTGTGTAAGCATGAAAAGATTATCACACAAGGAAACAGACAAGAGAGCAGTACATTTTAGTCATCTCATGTAGGCATGCACCCAAACTCAATAAGGGAATTTGAATATTTCGAATTTATCTTACTGATTACGAACTATATTAAAGAATTGTCGCGCCAGTCGTATGGAAGGAAGTCTGCCCTTGANTAACTTTTATTCTCACGAATTTCGACTCAATCTGACTCAAACAAGAAATTATCTCATACATTCATACGAATTGATGATGCCAAAGTTACAGGGTGCTTATATTGTAAACGGTTTTGAACATTATTGTCTGTTGCTGATTGAGACAACTGGCCAAAGGAGCTCGAATTCAACATGTCGTTTGTTGCGATGTCCTGTAACAGAAACAAAATCGAGTTGATATATGTGTAGCATAGATCGTAAAACTGTACAATTTTTTCGTCTAATTTTAAAATGGAGAAATAATTAAGGCTTGAGATTTAAAAAAACACTTCTGTCCAATGTGTCAAATTATTAAAGTAACATACTCGTTGAGTTAGTTTTAATGGTTACCGAGAAAATTGAAAATGTAAATCTACAGAATGTTTTAGTTGCGTAAAATACGACCTAAAAGGAGCGTTGAAGTTCTAGAATGCAAATAAATCCACGATCTAGAAATATCCCCCAATATACATAAAAGAACCAGCTTTTAGAGGGATGTGAACACTAGTGAGGTTGTGTTTCACATTTTTAATCCCAAACGGATTAGACTAACAGTTTTTGTAATTGGTATTACCACAATTAGAAGTCAGCTAAAGCACATAACTTTTTCCATTCAGTCTTCTAGTCAGACATACCATAAAATTCATGCACTCTTCACTTTGTATAGTTTCAAAAATAGGCAGCGGTGTTTTTGCTTTTGGAAAAATTATTATTCTTTGCTAAAAGTTATAGGAAATAAATTACTCTACAATGATTTTCGTATATCTGTTTTTGAGATCACACATGCTAGAAGTCGAAACTCTATAGCTTGAAAGATGGCATCATAGTCTTAAATGAGCTGGATTCTAGCCTATCTTTGATCGGAAAAATTGAAAATAAAAGTTCCGTTAATTATAGAATCCACTGGAAAACTCTGGAAAAGCTTAGCTGGATACTGTAAGATGTTGCAAGATCGTGTAAGATCGTACAAGATTATACAGTTTGATTATTTGACATGGGAAATACAAATAATTTTATCAATCTATATAAAACTCAAACAATTAAGCTGTGGTCAGTTTTCGATGATCATTTTGGAAATGATGTTCTTAGGAAATTCTCCGTCACATGTTGAATTTTAGGATTATCATTTCATAGAAAAAAATCTGTTAGCACAATCCCTGTGGAATTAAAATGTGAAACACGATGAAACTCCTTTTCTGGAATCCGTCTATCACGGTCGGTGATAGTCTACGGAGCTGCTCTGCTACGGTCTGTATTATGATGTATGGTGTCTCTAGAAATCATCGCAGACCGTTACGGAGAAATTAATTAATTAATTTCTATGTAACAGTCTTAGGGNAAGGATCAAATGCTCTGTTTGTTGAAATAAGAAATTCAAAGGAAATTGAACCATCCCCATGTTGCGAATACCGGATCATTTTTTGCGGTAAACCGTGGTATTTATCCGTTCTGCGATAATGGGAGCCGGTAACCGGACCGGTAAAACCGCGGTTAACCGCCGATTTTCATGCGGTTTTTATTACATGGGTCCGCCAAACTCAAACCCAAACCCAAACTCATTGGGTTTGGGTTTTTTGATTGACTCTAGCAAATAGGGTAACAACACTACCAAAATCTCTCTTTTGGTATTTTGTAGTGTCAGTTCTCTAGTATAATTTTTTATCGACGGAAAAATCTTGTGTCCTGTCATTCAGTAGATAAAGAGATTTTTCTTCACTTAGGTAAAAACAACCCAAACGGTTTGGGTGCATGCCTAATCTCATGCCATAATTTCGTTAAAAAATTTTGATGCAGAAAGATATGATGATTTGAATCTAATGAAAGATTTTCTCTACTATCAGACATATTTACATTGACACTTGTAGCAGTCTTTATTAAATTATTCCTTAGTTACCGAAAAGCAGAAGGGAAGAACTTTCTTTATGAATATTTTTCGAAGTTTATATAGCTTCTATTACTAATCTAACGTAATTTAATATTATTTCTTTCAACATTATTCCGTAGTATATAACAAAACATGAAATACAAACGTCTGAGATGGTTGCCCTTATAGTACAGAAAATTTTCTATATTAATGGAAAAAACGAATTTCGAAAAGGTTTCTTTTTATTTTACTTTTCGATCTTATAAAAAAGCTGTTAGCACAATCCCTGTGGAATTAAAATGTGAAACACGATAAAGCTCCTTTTCTCGAATCCATCTACCACGGTCTTGGATGGTCTGTGGAGGTTCTCTGTCACAGTCTGTATCATGATGTATGGAGTCTCTAGAGACCATCGCAGACTGTTACAGAGGCTTCAAAAGCCATCACAGATCGTGACAGAGACCTCAGAAACCATCACAGATCAGGACAGAGTAATTAATTAACGAGCTAACTAATTAATTCAATTTCTCTGTCCCAGTCTGTGGGGGAGGGGGGCAAATTTCTACCCTATATACTTCAACACTCCTTTCAGAGCGTGTTTCACAAAATATGATAGCTACCAAATGAAAACTGTGAAAGCGAATAATAACAAAACAAAGCGTAATCAGAAAAAAATAGAATTATTATTTATGCTTAAAACGCAAAAGAAAAAAACAAAGGCACTGGTTTATTTGCTAACAGTAAATCAGCGACATACTCCATATAGATACACAGCAAATTTTCAAACGAACTTCATATCACTAGTCGATATTCATTCACTAAAATATAAAGATATGGAAGTATACTATCTGTCTAGCTACATCTGATTCGTGACTAAATCAATTGTAAAACAGAATTAATTACGTTATGAAAAATAAAATCACTCAGAAGATTGATAATTGCTTTAGTGGAAGGTTCGTTTTCGAAAGGTTATGGATCATATTTTTTATACTAATACCAACAAAATTGTAGGAGGAGCTAAACTTATTTTTTCTAGGGGAGGGAGTGTGACGGCAGCAACGTCACTGATCTTTCCTTGATGTTTGTTATGTTATGTGTGTTTATTTCTCCTCTGTATTGTTCTCTATTGTTACTTATAGTCGCGCTTATTATTTTGAATATTGGCACTTTTTCGTATTCGCGCTTAGACTCAGAAAATTATAATAATTATCTTCTTACTCTTCTCTGACTACTACTTTTTCTTCTCTATCAAAAGGAATCAACTTTTTGATCAATTACATATTGCCTTGTTCTTTCAACTTGATTGTCCCTTACAATCGTTCGAACTCGTGTCAGCTACTTGCTTGTGGAGTTCTTCTTACTCACAAATATTTCTGTTCATTGAATAAACAATTGGATCTTCATCCAATATTCAATACTATTTAATCTTCATTATTGTCATTCTGCCATAACCAATACTGTGGCACCTGGCATTTTTATTAGTTGCATCTCTGACCCTCATCAAGGCGATACAAGGGGTGTCTACGATCTCTTGAGAGAATGTTGAACCGCAGCATCCCTCTGATTGCATCGCTGACACTGATGCACTTTTTCCTTCCATTGAAGTAAATAAAAATAGTATTCTCATGAAGCATCGAAATTTGCCTACACCAATATTTTAAAAGTCTTCTTTCAATTACAGAGAATAATTTATTAAAAAAATATCCATCCGTAAGAAAGCTTCTAGAAAATATTCATTCTATACTTGATTATAAGTTTCGAGATCTAACAAATTTTTATATAGTTAAAATCATTTCTTAAATATAAGATACATATCAACTATCAACATGATAGTAATAATTCTATTCCTCTATTTTGCCTGTATTGAAGCGAGTCATTTCTATGGTGGAACCGTGACATGGAAACCAATGAATAATACAGATAATGGTTCAAGCATAGCCGTTATGTTCACACAATCCTATCAATGGAGTCGCTCTCACAGTTCGTCGACATACTGTAATCAGTCAACAATTGTGAATCAATCACCTCTGTTATGTGCTGGATCTGGTACTCTTGTGTGTACCACAGCTGCTAGTACGTGTGGCAATTATGCTGCCTTAGATATAGGCGAATATTGCACTGATTTCAGCGTCGTCGCTGATTCTAGTTCAGGACAAATTTTTCATGTTGAAAATATCACAGCAGGTGCTGAATTTTACGTAGCTTACACAGGTTCCTCTTGGATTGGCCTTCAATCATCAACTTGCGGATCAAGTGGAAAAAAGAAAAGGCATTCTAGCGGTGGTGGCTCAGGAACAACTACTAAAAGAACCACAGTATTGACAACAACCGGAGCTACTTGTTACAGTACATCTGCTGCTTGGTCTATCGGAACTTGTGTTAATTTGACAGTTAGACCAGATGGGTTTATAAACACCCCTCCAGTTGCAACCGTAATTTCACGTAAGAAATCATCTCCTAAGATATTCACTATTCAACATTTTTTGTTCTTCTCTCTATCTAGCTATCGATGTTTCAGTAGATACATTGACTGCTATAACGATTCCAGTGATCGATGCTGATGGCGATTATACAAGGTAGTTTTATATTTTTCAGTATTTCTGTGTATAAAGTAGATTGGTTTTATATATTAGTTGCCGTTGGGCTCAGAAGACAGCTACACTTGATCAATGTGGTGATGTCTGCCAGTCAGCACCAGGCGGTGTGATTGATGGTGACAACTGTACGTTAACATTTAATAGTACTGGTACAGTAGTAGGACAACATTATGCTGTGGCATTGATGGTTGAAGATTTCTATGATCAATCAACATACACACCATTTAGTCGCGTTCCCATTCAATTTCTAATTCATATTGTAGGCGCTGCTGTCTGCCCATTACAGCCTCAGATTAGCTAAAATCTAACGGCTTGCACAGCAGTTCAAGTTGGACAGACATTTACGTTTACATTGACAGCTGTTCAAGGATGTAGTGGAACTACTTTAGTAGACTTCTTTACAATCCCACCCCTTTATATGATCAAAGGTAGTATTGTTTCGGTTGGAAGTAATGAATGGACCATCACTGAAACGTGAATACCAACGACAATGCAATTAGGATCTCAAGTATACTGTTCTGTTGCTACTGACAGGTAACATACATATTCTTTTAAAATAAGATTCTTAGCACGGTTTTTGTGTACTCAAAAAATGAGTACACTCTAGATTCGGTCAGTGTGTCTGGCCGTTAACACGGTAACTCTTGAAAGTCTCATGTAATTGTTGTGAAATTTTGTACACAGAATGATCTCATCAATTTCTCAGTCGAGTTCGAAGATGAGAAGGATCCGTCAAGAAATGGCTGACTTATCGGAAAAATCGTCATTATTGACCAGACCATCGCT